>JAFMPE010186703.1:316-17965 GCA_024759925.1 Ficus religiosa | reverse complement strand
ACGGTCCTTTTCAAATTCTTGAAAGGATCAATGATAATGCGTATAAGTTAGACCTGCCAGGTGAGTATGGTGTAAGTGCTACCTTTAACATCTCTGACCTAAGTCCTTTTGATGCAGGTGACGATTTGAGGGTAAATCCTTCTCAAAAGGGAGGGAATGATGAGAACGTCGTCACGGGCAAGAGCACGTGGGACGAGACGTATTCAGATCCAATTGTAGTTCCCATTGGTCCGGTTACGAGGGCTTGCGCAAAGAAATTCAAAGACGTACTTATGGGGCTGATTCGAGCAACTTGGTCTCAAGCTATTGCGTGGAGGCCCATCGAGGGAATTACAAGCGACAACCAGCCCAACAAATGCGTGATTCAAGTCCTAGAAGGGAACGAGTAATTACGCTTGCAAGATCACGAGTTGTCACTTTTCCGTTTTGAGAACTTTCCAGTTTTGAGGCAATAATTGGCGACAAGAATCAGCGTCACTTTTCCGTTTTGAGAACTTTCCAGTTTTGAGGCAATAATTGGCGACAAGAATCAGTATTGATTGAATTGTTATTTAGTTTCCTTTTATTTTAGAATATTGTAAGGCTTTTCAGCTATTTAGGGAACTTACTTTATTTGCTTTATCTCTATTTACTTCAGCTTTGTTGTTTCCCTTTTTGGCTTAGTGACTTGCCGAAATTCCTTGGGCAATTAGGGATTGAAAATCCACAAAGGAAAACACCTATATATACTGTACGGATTTCTTGTGAAGGCAGATCAGTTTAGACGAAATTTTTGAGGCTTAGTTCTCTCTGGTTCTTGAACGAACTTCTCGAACTTATCGGAGAAATTCGTGGTGCTCATAGACTTATCAATCAGTCCATCCATAGCTGATTGTGGCGTCCTCACATACCAAGGTTCGTGCTTCTTGTAAGGCATCGGGTCGCGGTTCCATTCAAATCAGTTTAGAATTCGATCTTAAAAACTAATTTGGTTAGGGTCGCGTCAGTTCTTGACGTGGTTCGTATCACGACCCATCCAAAGCCAGTCAAGTTTTCATCTTCGACATATATATCTATATCAATGCTAAATTTATCATCAAATTATTTGAAAAACAACAACACCAAATGCATCCTAGAGATGCTCTTAGAAATTAGAACAATCAAATAAGATTATTTAAAAAAAAAAATTATTCATCAGTTACACCGTGAATCATACTTGACAGTGCAAAATACCCTACTTTTTAACACTTATTTTTCCCATGAACTAGGTTTTTTTTTTTTTTTTTTTTTGGGGGGGGGGGCTGAAGAATAGCCCAAGAAAGAGCTGACAAATGTTTACGTTATCAAAGAGGCTCTCAAGATGCTAACATGAATGTCCATTGATAGTACTAGCAGAAAACAAGCATTTCACATTTAAAACCACCAAAAAACCCCAACACTCGTACCAACACTGGAATCTTTGACCACTGATCCACCACAGTAATTCCTTACTGCTAGACCACCGCACTCCAGGGTTAATTTTCGTTCCTTAACACAGGTACGATAACAATATGAAAGCTGTGATGTATTCCAAACAGCATCTCAACTTGAATGCACCCCCCCAAAAACATACCGACATGATACACCTAATTTCTATTGCATTTCTAAACATGAAATACAGCGATATCAAAACTTTTTTACACGGTTTAAACAGCCTCTTTGAGTATTGTTTATCGACTCTTGTGGGGCGTTCTTAGCACACCATTCCAGGCTTCACCACCATGGCATCAGTAAGCTTTCATCACATTGCAAGCTCGTCTTGTAAAAGGATTTTGTAAATGTCCGTCCGCAGATTCAGTTCCTTATCCCGCATAACCTCTTGCAGATCTGACAGCTCTTTTGCAGAAAGTATAGAGTTCAGATTTGTAAAACCATCCATCCACAGCTTTTTCGACCTGAGAATCAAAACTAACACCTCAGAAGAGACTGACAAACATGCTACCAAGGTATAATAAAAGAGTTAATATTATAGTTGAAACTGCTTGCTTTCTCTTCCGGCAAATAAAGAAAAAAATAATGACAGAGAACTTTCAAGACGTCAAGTACGACTTCAACCAAAAAAAAAAAAAAAGGAAAGAAAAGGTATTTAAGCAAGTCCATCTACAAACAGACTCAATTTTGCAAATTAATACTAAAGTGAAAAACGTGCCATGCTACGCGCATTGCCTCTTAAATCTTTTGTTTGTTACCAATATCCATGGTCATGCAAACACTTTATTTGGAATGCTGAGAAATAATTAAAATAATACTAAACCAACCAAAAAAAAAAAAAAAAACAAAACATTTTCTAGTACCATGGCACAAAAGAAATTAAGAAAAAAAAAAATCCACCTAGAATATATTAGGAGCGACATTCAGTGTGCCACACAACTGAATCGCTAATATCCACAACTGTATGCATACATGAGATATATTTACTCACTGACAAGAGAACTGAATAATATGACAGCAACTCGAGCAAGATTTCTCAAGTAATAATCAAGATAAATATGAAGTTCAGAGCATATTCACACGTCATCAGGAAGGGCAGGTCCTTACCATGGGCAGGCATGTATAGCTCGAAAGAAAATCCGCCTCGCTGCAGAAGGATCACATGCTAAGTTAACCTCATAGGCAATGTAAGACCGCCAAAGTAAAACTGAATTACGCGTTGTATCGTTTCCCAAGGCCCTCTCGAATAATCCACGGATCCTATACTGGGAGCCTCCTCTATTTATCTCGAATGATAATGCAAAAATCCAGAGAACCACAGACTGTTTCCTGAGAATAGAAGCAGTCAAGTCTTAGATGATGTTTACAAAGTCCATTTGCACAAATTTAAATGAGCACAGATGGAATGAAGCAAAATCAACATGAGTGTTGCATATTAGCCGAGTCTGATGTGACCAAATTCAAGATCTTGGGATAACAGCCACCACAACAAGAGAGGAGAAAAGAGAAAAGATCAGTAGATATAAACCCTCTTCTGTACTATCCTCTTTTGAAAAAGTTCTTTACCACCCAAAAAAAAAAAAAGAAAAGAAAAAGCAGCAGCAGAACTCTCCATTTTCAATTGCATGCACATGCACTGATGAATGGAATACAATTGCAAAATACCAACTAATATGTTAGATGCCAAATGTCCCCAATGAAATAATCATAAGACAATGAGTGGGTTTATACCCCCTTTGGTTCCTCCCCTTGCAAGCCGGTTTTGCAAGGGTGGGTTATACCTAATGTGTTCCCGATATAATTCGAGAGGTCTTACTCCTAAGAGGGGGGGAAAAAAAAAAAGCAAAACTAAACTAAACTTAACTTCGACCATGATAGCTTTAAAGATTCACGCACGAGTCAACAAACAAAATGTCAATGAATAAGAGCAGAGGATAGATAAAAACACCAAAAGGAAATGCTCTCTGAAAATTCATTATTTACTACGGCAGATTAATTATGAATAAGATAAAACAAAAAAAATACTACATGCATCATGATGGGGCACAAGGAAAAATTAGAAGGCTAAAATGCACCACAACCATCCCAGAAGCATAAATTTGGAGGGCATGTCATCTCGTACTCATGTGCACCCGGATGTATGGTTCTAAATAGAAAACAAAAAGAACGAAGATCTTACTTTTGACAGTATTCATCAAAGAACCTTCGAATATTATTGGATGTTTTATAGAGATGGCCAATCTGCAATAAAGCACTACATAGTTCTGGGCTGAAGGGATATATTTGCAGCCCCTCACAGATGGACTCCCAGCATTTTGAGGGGCTCAACTGATCCAGATGTCTCTGAAGCATCCTCACATAAAACTCAAACAAGAACTCAATTTGATAAGTACGGCTCCTCCTTTCTGTGGATTACAAATATTGCTTCATCATAAAACATGTTTTGAAACTTAATACGTTAAAATGATATAACCCATACAAATCGCGAGTACCAAATTTGACAAGACTCAAATCCTTTGAATCTTGTGTCCGCATGTTCCTATATATTATAATGACATGTGACTAAACCTCATGCCTCACTCATTCATTTCATTGTAAAACACCCTACTTTAAAATTGAGAAAAGAAATTGTGATAAAAGTTTTCCACTTTTATCTGTTTTATTGATGCAGGCCTAAGTATAATACTATTCAAACTACCCCACACACTTGCTAATGAATATGGCGTCACAGTTTTAGGTCTATTTATTTTTATCAAGTTCTTTACCATTTCACATATTAGGGACACGTGAAAAGTTTCTTCTATTGTCCTTTTCTATAATGTTTCTTAACACCTTTTAGTATCTCTCTAGGAATTCTATACTCAGATATGTAATTCTTATTATGATCAATGACACCTATTACTCTAGCTTAATCAATTTTGATGCATAAACAAATTTTGAGATAGTTACATCAACTATTGCGCTCTAATCTGAGAGCGAGCAAAGATAACAAACTCTTCTCATGCCCATTATGAACTCTCAAAAGATATTTCATTTTCCTCCACTGTTGTGTTTTTCATTCAGAACTCTGTAACATTTTTCAACGCCTAAAGAGGTTGTCGGAAAGACTTCACTAGATATGATTTATCAATTTCTTTGCCTTAAAATTAAACAGTCACAGGTTTAATGCAATATTTTTAATTCAATGTATAATCTGTTGATCTCAATCAGAGAAATGAAGAAAACTTTCATAGACAAGTGAAAAACTACTAGCATTTGAAGTTGAATCATTAGGTGCAAAGGAAAGATACGTGCCTGGAAGCACCATTGCAAAAGCTTGATCCAAAACCTGAATACCAGCTGTCCACCCGGAGGTTAATTCTTCAAATAAAGCTGCTGAGCATACAAGAGAAACAGATTGGTCATCCACAATGCCACACACCCACGCTGATCTCACTGTTCCTATTTTTTGCGTGAAGCCTTGGTGGGCTCTCAGCAATTGTACACTTGATGGTTGACCTTTAAATGGACCATATGTTTCACCACTTCCTAAACAGGATAATATATGCACTGCTCGAAGTGATGATTCACGACTATTTAGAGGATCATTTGCAAGCTCTGTCTCCGCATACCAGAAATATATTAGAGGAGCAATAGACCGTAATTCCTGTTTGTTGTTACAAAGAAGAAACACATTAGAAACTCGGCACATGCATGCTGGATAAACTGAAATTTTACATAGATAAATTCAATAAAAGGTAAAGAGGAACAGAGATGGCTTTTTATAGTGAATTTGTGAAAGGCGTGGCACTATTATTCTTTCAGTAAAGAATAATAATAATTCTTTCAGTTTCATTGTGATGAAAATAGAATTACTAGAAATAATTCAAGGTGGTTGATTTGTGTTACTGTTGAAGGAAGATACATGGGATTCTTAAAATCACCCACCAATCATTCGACAATGCAAAAATCACAACGGATTCGCGTTAAGAAAGTTGAATTAAATAAGCATATCATTTTTAAAAACACATCGTCCACTTGGTAGCTAAATCTACAATAAGTAAAACCCTTGTTGTCATGTAGTGAGGGCATTTAGGTCAGCAGCAAATTGGAAGGCATCTAGCAGCAAATCTCAGTGACTGAAAATATTAAGAAATTTCCCAGAAGACATGTAGATCTTACCAAAGGGAGCCCTTCAATAGATGACAATGCCATATCAAATACTCTTCTTGCATGATCAATATTGCCATAAGAAGCCTCTCTTCGTGCGTAAACTCCGCATAACAATACATCCTAAGGCAACAAAGGCATGAATATATATATTCTTAAAGAAACCATCATGCAAGCAAGATCAGGCCAAATCATCCAAGAATCATACAAGAAATGCAACCAAAAAAGGGAAAAATAAACACACTTTCTATTGTGCCGTTAAAACTAAAATAAAAAAATATCCCTTGAGAGCATGATAACAATAAAATTATCATCCAGACTTTCCATTGTTAACAGATTGATACTTGCAGCCCTTTCAATAAACGTTACGAGGAAATAACTATTAGCAGCAATTTAGAAGAAAACAGAATTTATGCAAGCAATCTGGAAATGGAAGCAGTTTATGCTCCCATAGAATATTGTATTCTAACTTCAAAGGCACATGCGGCACATCAGTTAATTCATAAGCCAGCAGCCCATAAATTTCAAGCACCCTTTTAAGGATATTGCTCAGGATCAGTTTCTGAAAATTTTACAAAGGTATCTATTGAACCCAATGGGTGAGAGAAATATACATCTATTAGCAGCAATTTAAAAGAAAACAGAATTTATGCAAGCAATCTGGAAATGGAAGCAGTTTATGCTCCCATAGAATATTGTATTCTAACTTCAAAGGCACATGCGGCACATCAGTTAATTCATAAGCCAGCAGCCCATAAATTTCAAGCACCCTTTTAAGGATATTGCTCAGGATCAGTTTCTGAAAATTTTACAAAGGTATCTATTGAACCCAATGGGTGAGAGAAATATACATCTAAAAACACATATCTCTACTGATATCAGATGTTTGAAGCAGCCATCTTTATTGAATCTCCTCTGGTTGAAAATGCTGAAATGGGTGCAGAAGAGGATATCAAAGAACCTCCCAGGGAAACATTGAGGGAGGGTGAGCAAATGAAAAAGAAGAAGAGGCTGTGAAAAATGGGAAAGACAGAAGACTATCCTAATGTGAAAGAAGGCCCAGAGAGGCATGAGAAATTCATAAGGGAGGAGAGAAAAAAGTGGTCCTGCATAGCACAGTCTTCAAAATGGTGAGGAGAAAAAATAAAATGCCATGTCCAAGTCCCAATAGTGAATGAATTAACCGGATATGATTCTTGGAAAGGTTCCTGCCAAAAGCTATATCCAGTTTTTGCTAGTTTCAAAATAATATGTTGGGTTCTAAACCACATTCCACGAATAACTAACTAAACCAATCCAACAATACTTCAAAATAGGAAACGGCTAACATTTTGTTTCTAACCCTGAATATTGCGGCTCAAGATGGATGATGTACCCCTTATATTTTGCACAAAAGAAACATAACCAAAAATTAATAGTTCTTTGCAACTGAAAAAATAAAACATGCATATATCTGCAATTAGAAAGTGAAATGTAACAGTAAATACCTGGCGATCAGCTTTTAAGAGACGCTTTGCCAGTGTTCGACATGGGGTAACTGAACTATCAGAATTCATTTTTGTAACAGATAGCTCTTCAGCAACTAAAGCAGCTTCCTCCAAGATGTAATTACGCGGAAAAACAGTTAGGCAAAGTAAGATAGAGTTGCGAAGAAATTTCATCATGGAGGTCCTCCTAGAGATGTCACCGGTGCTGCCCAAAAGAAGTTCCAAAGTGGAACTACCTAAATTGTTTTGAAGTTTACTTAAATCATGGCCTTTCATTAAAGTTTGTAGCAAAGAATCTGGCAATCCTTCCAGACTAAGGGTTTTCTCGATCCAGCTTGAATTGTTTGAGCACACCCTGTAAACGAAGGTGGACAATGTTAAACAATAAAAACACAAATGTTACACGTTAGTTGAAAATATAAAAGGATATGTACAACATATACATAAAAACATGCATAATATATATTAAAACATGCATATATAGAAACATATTTAGCATATTTTGTTTTTGATTTTGCAAGTTTAAACACGAAATAAACATTGCACAAACCTAGTTATCATTAAACTTGTAGTCAGTTGCACTCTACAGTTTTTTATTGTTAGAAGATATGACTTTAAGTTGTAAAAGTAGAAGAATAGGTTGATGGTCATTACTGCCCATCTCAAATTTACAAATGTAATCAATCCAGCACAATGCAATACTAGTTCAGATAACTACCCATTTATTTATTTTTAATTACCAGTTCTCAAGATCTTAACTAAACAGAAATTGTCATCTTAAAGCTACAAAGGTTTATGGTCTCATGTTTATAATCAAATAAATGATATGAAAAACAAAGTTATATTACAGGTCTCCTATTTATTTAAAGTTTAATGGATGGTTTAATTAGAGATCCAGAAAAGAGCTCTTTTCGTCTTCTTTTTCTCTTTTGTTTCTTAAAAAAAATAATAATAATAAATAAAAAATAAGAAGAAGAAGTGAAGAAGAGGGGGTGGGGTGAATCTTTTACGGCTATGCAGCCTATATACTCCCAATTTGTATTAGTAAAAATAAGGATCTCAAAATACTCAATATTCAAGGGGATTTTTAAATGCCATTTCCTTCTTGAGAACCTTGATAGATAGCATGAGTCAAAACCAATAACCCCAGATTACCAGTATGACATTTTGTAAAATAGCAACTAAAGACCTCTTTTCTTCAGAAAAGAGTCTATATTAGAAAGTAAGAAAAAAAATGCTCTCTGTAATTGACCTATAAAGCATTGTAAACAAAAAGACGAAATCACAACCTTAGACAAGCGACAATCTGATCGCTGGCCAGAGATAGAAACAAACAAGCAGACGCACATTTAAATGCATGCAAACGAAAACTTTGGGGAATGTTTGATTTTCAATATAAT
The DNA here is from genome assembly GCA_024759925.1 of Ficus religiosa. Lineage (NCBI taxonomy): Eukaryota > Viridiplantae > Streptophyta > Magnoliopsida > Rosales > Moraceae > Ficus > Ficus religiosa. The sequence continues at coordinate 9,480 of JAFMPE010186703.1, read as the reverse complement.
AATTATTTTTTGTGCATGATTTTTTTTTTTTTTAAGAAAAATAAGAGCAAACAGTTTATTAGAAAGAACAAGAAGGAAATGGAGAACAAGAAGTCGTCATACAGAGAACAATAAAATGGTACAGAAACCTAAAACAAGGCCTACATCAGGTTCTCCCGCTCCAAAGAAATTAGAGAAAAAGTATTTGACCTCTTTTACTATCAAAACCCACATGGAAACCTAAGTGTTCATTATTCATGAGCTAGAAGTCAAGACTCTTTATGTCACGAAATAGGAAGGAAAAATGAGCATTGCATGTTAAAGTACCAATTGTTGTGACAAGACAAGTATAGTAAAGTAGATTAAATGAATACAATGTTGAAGAGTTTCTTACCATCGAGATATCTTACCACCAAAGAAATCAACGAACTGGGACAAAAGTGATAAACGAGCCTCAAATGAGCTCAAGGAAAAGAGGAATTCATTGACATCTTCATACATCACAACTCTCAAAAGGTGTTCATCTGCTTCAGCATCAGGTGTACCATCAGCACGCGAGATGCCAGCTGCATAACAGTCAAGCTAAGCTTAATTTTTCATGGCATATACCAAGGAGATGCATATAAAATGGATTGTGACAAACAATCTGAAAATGACAAAACAAAACAAGTTGGAAACATAAGAAACGCGTAGAGAGATTTGTTTTTGGGGGGGAGGGGATGAGAAACAGAACCTCTGGATTTTGCACGTAATGGCATCCATTGATCACCATCCCTTGACAGCTCTTCTTTTGACCATCTAATCCAAGTTGAAGTGTCCTTCACCTCACCACTAGATTTAGCATCAACATCAATACCTAGCTTCTTCAACAAGGCTTCTGTATCATCTTCTTCTCCTTCCATATCTTCATCTTCTAATTCTGGTTGAAGCGCCTCACCTTCCATGTCATTGTTGGCTTCATCATCTAGATTTCCGTCACTAATCTTTTTTTTGGCCAATGGTTCTGACCAACCCGTCCAACCACCTTCGTCACCATCCATTGAGTCTTCCTCTTTAATAACCCTTTGCCTATTTTCTTCCTCCTTCTCCAACCATGTCGACCAACCAAAAGCACCTTCCTCTCCTACTCTTGCACCATCACTATTCCAAAAATGCTCGAACAGTCTCTGCTTACTCTGCTCAGTAAGCAGTAAAGAAGGACAAAACAGACTAAATTCAATTTCAGCCTGAAATAAAGCAGTGGCCAACTCTTGATAGCCCGCCTGCCACTCAAACCTGCAAAGACTGAGAAATATATCAACAAGACTGAGTTCTACTTGAACAAGGGCAGAATCCAGAGGTGAAGATTTAGCTTCGTGATGGACCTGCATCAAAATGGAAAACACACAACAACAAGGTTTAGGCTTAATTAACTTGAAAAATGCACACATACAAAATATATCTCTACTGCTAAAATATTTACTTCTACGATCCAGCAGCATCAGAGCAAAGACATACCCAAATACCGTAACACATATGCCTCAAGACCTCAGGCACAAACAAATATGTCAACTTATTGTCAGCACAAATGAAAAAAGTCCCCTCAGCACCATAAAGGATGTAACGGCAACGTAATGTCTTCCATCCGACACCTCCCTCCCCTAAACCCGATGTTCAATCTTTTTTTTTTTTTTGGCTAATAAGACCTAAACCTCATATACTTCTTACTAAACAACTTTATACTAGCAAGTTAAGAAGAAGTCTAGAAGGAAGAGAAATAAATCTCAGTCCAAAAATGAAAAACAAAGTAAGCCAATTTCTCCTAAACATGGTACCTCTAAGAGTCTTGATGAAGCCTCAATGGCAGCTATTCTTTGGATGAATTTGGCCTATTTGAATCTTATCTGATTAAATGCAGTCTGCAGTTAGTTGTAGTTTTAGGTTGTCTAGTTAGTGCTCTTAAGTACACAAATGAAAAATCAGAGAGTTAACAAGATAAATTTTGGAGAATCTGAATCAGACAACTGGTATTTATTGATCATAGGCTCCGTTGTTCCTGAACTATATATGTGTGAAATTTTGATTCACTTGGGATAATATAGTCGTATTAACAGACAAATTCGAAAGTGTCATTTGAGAACCTGCCTAGTGTGCCTGCTGCATGCAGCAGAAAGGGCTTGAATTGCATTTGAGTACATTTTTCTAATCTCCGAAACCTTGAACCTGGAGAATTCCCCTTGAACAAAACGCAAGAATTCTCTCCAAAGCTTATGGCTTCCTGAATTCTGCACCAGTATCTTTTCCCACCTTTCAACTAATACATCGGTACTGTCTCTTCTCTGATAAGCCTTGATAAGACATAACAACAATTCTTCATTTTCTGGGTTAAGCTCAGCTGCCTTCTCGAGTATGCTAATCTTCTTTTCAAGAGTCTGTAAGCGGGCACCCTTTTGGGACTGCATACCAGCAACCTTGTCCTGGAACTCTGCAAATTCTAACCAGGCCTTTTCATCTTGTGGTCGCTCCCTAGTAATCTTGTTAAACTCCCGTGTTTTGCGTAGTACTTCATCTTCCCATGACTCTTCAACTACCGAACTTTGAACATCCAATAAAGGAATAAAATCATCTGAAACTGCTTCCGAAAACCTTTGGGGAACAAGAATACGAGCACGCTTTAAGTTCTTATGGGACTCCAAAGCCATATATTTTGCCGACCAGTACCGACCTCCCGATTTTAGTTTTCCATCCAATGCATCAACATCACCATCTCTATCCGATGACAACCCTGTTTGATTCCACCGACTCAATCCATGAAAATCAAGCCCGGATGTTCCTAGAGGAGCATAGGGTTTGTACCAGGCAACATCCATTCTGCATTATCACCAGCCAAATTAACAGTCGCAGCTTAGAACTACAAGCAATGAACAAAACAGCCACTAAATAAAGTATCCAAACTATAGAAAGCTCCACAAATATTATTGTTCCAAGAATTAGCAGATTCTATTCATGATAGGGAACTGAAATGCTTTCTCAAGATATCTAATCATCCACTTGATGCTTCATTTTGAAAATTCAAACTGTAAAGAACTTTGTAAATAGACCTAGCTCAAGAAAATGTTATGATTCCATGAGGAATTCCAAGTTCCAACTAGTTACAACTACATGAACCTAGTCAAAGAAAACGCTCTAGTTCCAAGAGTTAGTGGACAAGCCAAATGCACTCAATTTGAATTCATTATTTTCTCGGCAACCAAACGGTAATTGAAAAGATAAATAACTAGAAATCCGTCAAAGAAAAACCAATGGAATAAATGTAAAGGAAGCCGAAAGCCAAATGCACTCGATTTGAATTCAATATTTTCCCGGCATCCAATCAAGATCAAGAATAAAAAACCATAGAGAATCCCAAACCTACGAAAGAAAACCAATTTTAGATTCAATACCTGTAGAGGGATCCGAAAGCCAAATTGTCACGGTCGCCTCGGCAATCGAAGTAGTAGTCCTTGGAGGGCTTGGTCTGCGAATCACCTCCCCAAGCCCTAACATTGGACGACCTCCTCAAACCGCCATAATCGCCGAACTCTCTCTCAGTCGATCTCTCTCTCCCCTGCCGCCGTCTCTTCCTCTTCCTTTTCTTCTTCTTCTTCTTACTGTCCGAGTCTCCGTCGGATTCCGGCGACTCCACCGGCTGATACGACCGGGGCGGCAGAGGCTCCGATTGACTGTCATGGTCTCGATCTTGTTCTTCGTCGCCGTCGCCGTCGGATTGGGGTTGGGGTTGGGAGAGCGAAGAAACGGCGTGGTTGATGAGGGAGAGGTCGGTGGTGAAGCTGGAGTTGCAGAGCCACTGACTTTGAGAGTTTTGAGTACTAGAAGATGAAGAAGAGGGGACCTGTAAGAGAGGGAAGAGTGTGCCTTTTTCTTCCTCTTCTTCCAGAATTTTCTTCTTCTCTTTCTCTTTCTGCTTCTCCTCCTCCATTCTTCTCTTTGCGGAAGAGCGTCAGCTTGTTTCATTTCTTCAGTTTTATATCACGCACATGCCACAAACTACCTTTTTTATTTTTATTTTTTTAAGAAATTTTTTAATAAATGAAATAATATTTTTTTAAAGTAATAAATTAATTTTTTTTTTAAATTATATATATATCATTAAATTTAATACTCAATTATTAATTGATCAATCATCAATTTTCATAATTAATTATTAATTGACATATTAATTAATAATTAATTGATCAAATCTTAAAGATAACAAACGGTTATTTTTCTAAATAAAAAAATATTAGATTATCTATTAGATTAAGTTATTAAAATAGACCACTCAATCTAATTTTTTTAATATACATCCATATTAAATTACAAAATAAATTTAACTATTTTTTCTTTTCTTTCTTTTCTTTGCTTTTTTTTTTTTAAACTAGTTTAAAGCATGTAAGCATATTCAGTCGAGATGTACTATAAAAGAAAAAAAAAGTTGTTAGTTGCAAAAAAAAAAAAAAAGAAATTGATACATAAATCTTATTTTAACTGAGACAAAGAAAAAGAAAAGAAATGTAGAAATAAAAAAAGAACAAAAAAAAAAAGGTGAAGAAGAAAGAAAAAAAAATGAAAGAAAGTTTAAAAGATAAATGAGAGAGAGTGACACATTACCCATGGAAATCGGTGTATCAAAAGTACTATCATTCTTATATATACATGGATATATACATACATACATACATTAATATAGTAAGCTCTGTTGTCCGGCATTCTCTATTGTCTGACATCCCTTTTTTTGTCGGACAAGATCTCTCTCTTTGTCTGTCGAAGTCCGACACTGTCGGATAACATATTTATTCTATATAGGAAGCTTTCTTGTCCGGCATCCCACTTTTACCGAACAAGAACGACCGTCCCCCTTCCTCTATATATATTAGGTGACTAGTAGGTGAAAAATAAATAAATAAAGCAAATGGGGAAAAAAAAAAAAAAAAAACTTACATAACTGTTGATGGACCCACCATGTGACGAGCTCTTGGTTTGTCACGTGCAGGCGATCTAGAAATGAGGAAGAAATCATTGTTCATCAATGATTCATCTCTTTAAAATAGAGTAAAAAAGTGCAGATAATGTTTAAATATAAGACGATTATATATGTTTAGATAAGATACGATTAAAAGTGCGTTTGGTTTACGGGTTAAGTTTGAAATAAAATAAAATATTTATGTTGAAATATATTGACTTTTCAAAAATTAAATATAATTTTTTGTTAACTTTTTTAGAACAAGACAAAAAAAAAAAAAAAACCGTAAACTACAATTGAATTCAAAATAAACTCAAATATCAAACGGAGGCTATGACGTTATAATGACTTCTTTTAGTATTGGTTTGGAAATATTTAGGAAAGCAATCTCATTTTTTTTTTTAGAAATGGTTTTAAATCAATGTTTGCCTCTCACAAAGTCAAAAACACATGAACAAGTTGAGTTGAACATTTGGTGTGCAAGTTGAAATTTCAAAATTTTATCTCAGAGTTGAGTGTGAAAACACTGTTCAAGGCTTGAACTGAAAGTTGGAACTAAATGGTTCGACCAAATGCACAGTTGCCAATTGGGAATGAATTTTTGGGATTGAAATCGGCCATCCAAACAAACATGAAAACAAAAAAATTGTTTTCATATTTATTAAGGAATGAGAAATGAAATAAATTGGTGGTGTATGGCATTGTTTTTGTTTGTTTTTGTCATTGATATGAAAATAAAAATTAGAATACTTTGAAAATGATGCTAAAATTGTTTTTAAAATTATGTTTGATTATGTTTTTAGAGAGATTCCCAATTACTTTCCCAATCTCCTTTATACTGAAATAGGGTTAGTGCACGTAGCATTTTTTTTTTTAGTTATTTTTATGTTTCAAAGATCTACATCAACATCCTCCTCCGTAAGTGCATTATAAGTAGCGGGATCATTATCATGTGTTTACGAACTCAGCCTCGTAGACTTCCCCATTGCATATTTACCTCTTGGATTGTCCAATAAAACGACAAAGTTAATTGTCTTTGATTTTCATGCACTTTCTCAACAACCAAACAGTCAAAACACTTACTAGACTCACGCCACAAACTAATTCATGTATCATCTGATCAAATAAAAAATTCAAAAAAATAAAAAGAAGAAGAAAACCCGACCAATCATCTTGCGCTTGTGAGGTTCTCCTTGTCGAGGATCTTGATCGTGATTCGTGACGTTACTTGAAAGAATGAAATTGTGGTGTACGGAAACCAAAGCAAATCAACATTGGAATGCAAATGGAATCACTCACAAAAATTGAAGAGAACCGGATCTGACCAAGCTCATTCAATCTATCATGCTTGCTCGTGATGGTGAGCATCTCTCACAATGGTACTAGTCTGACAAGTTTAAGATAACTATAGTAATGGAGGAAAGAGAAAGGTGAAAGAGAGAGGGAAAGAAGTCTTTAGCAATAGGAGGATTGAGGAGAGAGAGAAATGGAGAAACTAGGAAGGGGAGGGAAGGGAGAGAGATAGGGGTAGCGAGAGAAAAAGAAAGAAGAGTGCTAAAGATTGAAAGCAATAATTTATCATAGTGTGACAGAAAGATCTTGAGAAATAGAAAAATATAGGGTTTTTGGGTAATTGAGGTATTTTTGGGAGTTCTACCATGAGACCTCCCCATTTTATATTATCAATGGGGTATAAATTTTTGATTGTCGAATTAGTTTTTGATGATTGAGATTAAAAAGATACAGAAAAAAAATCATAAGATCAATCACATCAGATTTCATTTTACATAACATTTCAAAAAAAAAAAAAAAAAAAAAAGGAGGTATAGGAGGATTGAGGAGAGAGAGAAATGGAGATACTAGGAAGGGGAGGGAAGGGAAAGAGATAAGGGTAGTGAGAGAAAAAGAAAGAGGAGTGCTAAAGATTGAAAGCAAGAATTTGTCATAGTGTGACAGAAAGATCTTGAGAAACAAAAAATATAGGGTTTTTGGGTAATTTGAGTATTTTATGAGAGTTCTACTACGAGACCTCCCCATTTTACCTTATCAATAGGATACAAATTTTTAACTGTCCGATTAGTTTTTGATAGTTGAGATTAAAAAGATATAGAAAAAAATCATAAGATCAACCACACCAAATTTCATTTTACATAACACTTCAAAAAAAAAAAAAAAGAAAAAGGTTTAGGAGGATCGAGGAAAAAGAGAAATGGAGATGCTAGGAAGGGGAGGGAATGGAAAGAGATAGGGGCAGTGAGAGAAAAAGAAAGAGGAATGCTAAAGATTGAAAGCAAGAATTTGTTACAGTCTGACAGAAAGATCTTGAGAAACAGAAAATAAAATATTTTTGGATAATTTGGGTATTATGAGAATTCTATCAGGAGACCTCCCTCTTTTACTTTATCCATGGGATATAAATTTTTGACCATCATATATTAATTTTGATGGTTGAGATTAAAAAGATACAGAAAAAAATCATAAGATCAACCACACCAGATTTCATTTTACAAAACGTTTCAAAAAATACGGAAAGCCCCTCCCCACCGGCAGTCACCAACTTCCACCAAGCCACCAGACCGGGAATCACGTTGGAGGCCAGGATGGAGGGGCCGACTTTCCGACGGAGACGACGGCGTGGGGAGGCCTTGGGCGATCGCTCTGCGCAGATCTGGAAAAAATCCCTCCGTCGGATCTGCGCTACCATGGCGGTGCAGCTCGCGAAGTGGTCGACGCCGGAAAGCTTGCGTCGTTGGCGAGGAGATCGGAGGTTGCGACGCCAGAAGGCTTGCAGATCGGAGGCTGTGATGCAAGCTCGTCGCCGTTCAAGGTCGCGATTTTGGCGGTGTTGGGTCGGATTCTTGTTTCGCCGCCATTCAAGGTCGCGATTTTCGTGGTGGTGGGTTGGATTCTTGTTTCGCAATTGGCTTTGACGACACTGTCGCGAGCGTCGCCGTAAACCGGATTTCCTCTTTCTTCTCCGATGGTGGGGTGGTTGGGAGGGGGTCGCCGGATTTCCTCTTTCTTCGCTGATGGCCGGTGGTCGGGAGGGGTGGTGCGCCGCTGGAGTTCTTCTTTTTCTTTTCTTTTTGTTTTTTTTTCGAAAATTTTTTGTGATAATCAAGTGTTTTTTTTTTTTTTTTTTTTTTTAATAATTATTTGGTATATTATTTTGATCTCAACCATTGAAATAACATCGCTAAGGTAAATAATTTTTCCCTCATCCATGGGGTTAAAAAGCTTACCCCATGGTAGAATTCCCTTTATTTAACATAAGTTTGATGCTAAATTTTAAATTATAAAATTTAGGTTTGAATTGATTATAAATTTATCGAGATGTTTGAATTGTTAGAGTTAAAAAGTGTAAAAATTTGAAATATGTTAGGAAAAAAAATCAAAATGAAGCTTATTTCGTTCGTCTCGAAATTCTATATAATTTAAAAAGAAAATCATCTCATTTGAACTTATCTATGTAATATTATGCATTTTTAAAATTTGAATTATAAACCTGTGTTAATAGTAAAGCTGAGGGATGTGGATGACAAATTTATCTACTGGTGCAGGTACCTACAGGTAACCACCCCCCATGGGCGCGGGTATAGGGGATAGTATATGGGTGTAGGGTTGGGTACGTAGGTTAAGATTAACTACCTGTGCGAGTGCGAAGCGAGGGTGGGGAAAGTTCCTCCATACCTACACTCATACCATATATATTATCTTATAATAGAATAAGAAGAATAAAGTTAACATTTTAATGTTTTAGTTTGTTTTATAAATTTTTTGAATTTATTTTTATAGATTTTTGAAATTTGGATTTGTTTTTAATATTTCAATTTTATTTTCAATTATTACTATGTTATTAAAATTTATAAAAACTTTAGTAGAAGTTATTTTAATTTTTTTTTATAATTCATGATGGGTAAATGAGTAAGATATGTGTATAACATCCTAAGTGGATATTATCTGCCTCCGCACCCGCATTAAATTAAGTGGATATGAGAGGTAAAAAGAGAGCGGTGGGTATGGGGATGAGGAAAGCATATCCGCACCCGCCCTACCCCATTGACATCTGTACTAAGTGAAAAAGATAAAAATTAGATTGTAATTATAGGGTTTGGATTGTAACACTAAGGGGGTGTTTGGTGTTTGAGTTGAGTAAGTTTGAATAGTAATTTTTGTTGACTTTTTAGAAAAGACAAAAAACTTT
>JAFMPE010186592.1:1037-18697 GCA_024759925.1 Ficus religiosa | reverse complement strand
ATTATCTAGAATTTCAACACTTAATTCTAGCACAATTCCACTCAAGACTCTCGTGTGTGTGTGTGTGTGTGTGTGTGAAGATCAAAACCACCCAATTGATCAAACACTGGATTGATTTATGCATTAAGGAAGTTCATGGACTTATTGCTAAATGATGAACTTAAGAACCACCATAGGCCCAATTTAATGTTGCTCTCAACTAATGTAGGTTTGCGTAACACCGGAGATCAATAGGACTTTGTAAAGCTTGTAACGCAAGGCTAGGGTAAATGGTAGGTGAGAAAGGAAATTTTTAAGTTCGAATCACCCTAGGCACACCTTGCACCTCACAGACTTCACAAACATTTAATGGAAAATCCCAAAATCCCTAATTTTGCATCAATCAATCGCCCTTTCATTTTATAAAAGCAAAATAAAAGCAACCAAAACTCATAACTTTTTATGTAGTTTCCTCGTTTTCTCTTCTTCTTTTTTTTTTTTAAATTTATTTATTTAATTTTTACACCCCCAAACTTAATTATTTACAGTATATTTGGTTTTTTTTTTTTTTTTTGAAAATAGATAAAATAAAACCACCAAAAAATGATCCAAAACCCAATCCCAAGCTCATGTTGAACCAAAATACACTCAAATACAATGAGGAATGCATTTCGTGCCTTAAGTGATGGGTTAAGTGTTTGGTGAATTCTTTGATTGGTTAGTTTATATTAGTGTGGGTGAAGAATAAATTGGCTTAAAGGCTAAAAAGGAGACAACAAGGGATAATTTCCAAAGGGTTGACTAGAACGCCTCAAACGTTAAAAAAAAAAAAAAAAATTTACCTAAATCATATCACCATATTGCCTAACCTAGGATTTCACTTGAGTTTTCACCAAATTGGGTTCTAGAGCCCTTGATCAACCATGAACCTAGCTAAATGCATAAATATTCTCTTGTTATTTAAAAAGAGTAAGTGACTAAGATTTTGGTGCTCAAGTGATTAATAGTCAAAAGTGGCTCTAGCTAGCGTGAGTGTCAAGCAGACATAAATCATAATTGAAAGACATTACAAACGACCTCAAGAGAACAATTTGTAGTTGTCACTATCATCGATTCATGGTCATCTTTTACCAAAAAAAACACTCACGAATATTTTTTTTCCCAAAAATGGAACGACACAAAAAACAAAAAGGATAAAAATAATAACATGAAAAGAAACAAATAACACACAAACCACAAAGACAAGCAAAACAAAAACCATAAAAATCATGGGCAACCGGATACCAAAACAATTATAAGACCAAACAACAATAAGAACAATAAGACCAACTAAGTGTCTCACCCCCAAACTTAAAGTAAAACATTTTCTGCAATGTCTAAGGAATGAGAACACTTACCTGGAGGCAAGACATGATGTCTCACCTCCTACTCGTTGTCTTCTTGAATGTTGGTTTGGTTATCCCCTTGTTGCTGTGAGGCTCGCTGATAAGGCTGGCAGAGGCGGTTAGAGAAAGGTGGCATCTGAGGGAATCCAGTCATGTCTCGACCTAAACTGAAGCCGAAATGTTGGAACATTTGCTCCATGGTGTTGAAACATGAGGCTTTATAGTCTGCATGCACTAGTTGCCATCGACGATCATATGTAAGTTAAGCTTGAATATCATCAAGTTTATCATCATAATGCTGATACATCTCATGAAGGTTCGAGATTGATGCTTTATATTTTTGACTAGCCAACGCTCTTGAAGGTCCCACTTTGTCCTCTCTCTCTTCCGGCTGGTTATTCCAAATGCAAACTATGCCGTTGGGATCAAGAGCCCGAGTGACTTTGCAAACGGAATTGTCCGTTGTGTTGATCCCTGCCTTCTCGAACAACGTAGTGAGCAGTGATGGAAATGGCAATGCAACATTGTTGATGTTGGTGGCGTGGGGAATAGCGGCGTTAATAATTGGCCCTACATTCATTCTTATTCCCTTAGCAATGGCATAAAGAGCTAGAGCTCTTTCTCTTGAATATTCAGACACATGTGTTGTCGGATACAATCTTGTATTAATGAAGTTGAACCCCTTCATGTTCTTTTGCAAATATTTGGAATCAAAAGACGCCAGAACACCATTTAAAATATTCCATTGATTTTGTTTGAAACAAATGGTGTCCATGACCTGCTTCATGTTCGCCTTTTTGGTATAATCAGTGAGGTTGTCTTCTTCCGACGCCATAAGGCCAAGGTGCTAGTTGATAGTCTCTTTATCGAACTTTATTACTATTCCACGAACCTTGGTTTTATAGTTTCAATGCTTCTTTGTGTTTGCATAGAATTCCCGTGTGAGCGTCATAGATCCATCCTTGGGTGGGGGGGGGGGGGGCGGGGACAATATGTCGCCCATCCACGGGTTTGGATAGTTTCTTGAATAAGAGCGAAGGCCGGTTATTTGAGAGAGAGAAACCCCTTTCTCGGATGCAAGCTCTATTTTTATTGTAGTTATTGTATTACTCCTTTGCAGCCATTGAAACAAAGACATTCAAACTAGGCTCGGTATCCCTAGTCTTGGAACTCTCACCCCTTTGTCTTTTGGTAATGGATTTCACTGACATTTTTCTTAAAACACTAATTACCAAATAATCTCAACATCAAACAAGAAGCACCAACTATCAATAACCACAAATCACCCACACTATCAATAACCAAATCAACCAACCCACTTCTAAACCTCAAACAACCAAACCACCTCCGCAAACCAAATCAAACAACTAACTAAACCACAAATGCTAATCAACTCCGCAAAATCAAACCAATAACCCACAATATAATACCCAAAACAATTAAAATTTTCCACTTTTCACATTAAACAAACCAACCTATCAATACCCCAAATAACCAAAATCTTCCACAATAGCAATTCTTCCACAAATCATCAAGGGGAGGCACAAATTGGTTACCCTGATTTTGATGAAGAGTGAAAGACTGTCAATTTTGTGCTCCTTGAAGATTGAAGTCTCCTTTGTTGTGGAAAATGAAAATGGGTATGGAGGTTGAGTAAGAAAGAGAAAAGGATGAAGAAGATGATGATAAGTGAAGAATGGGGAGGAAGATAGTTGGATAAATTGAGATTAGAGGGTGAGATTGAGAGATTTTGGGGGAAATTTTCCAGTTGGGGGAGATTTGGGTGAAAATGAGAGACAGATTAGAGTTGGAGAAGAGACATAATGGGATTTGGGACAAAATTTTCGGGTTATGGGGGAGGCCTGCGAACACGCACTACAACAGATCTTTTTCGCGCAATTGACTAGGTAAGGTCACTTTCTACAGAAAATTCTTTATTATAATTTTGGTTTAAGTTTTTATTATAGGAATAAGTTATTAGAAAATGACATATGAAGAACAAGAAGACATGTACAAAAAAAATACTGGCATTTACAAGGGAAGCTGCCATTCATCCAAGTTCATTAATTATTTAACCAATAAGCTAAAAGAAGGGTTGGTAGGACGCTTGTCATTATCACAGACAATTTGGATTCGAGTCGCTTCCACTGTGTTAATCGGAATATATAGAAAGAAACTATGTGGCATATACCATACAGAACCGCTGAGACTCTGAGATTATTTGAGAAGTCCAATTTCTCCTATTTTAACCATTTAGTTTCAGCAATTAAAAAAAAAAAAAAACCAGTAATTATTTCTCAGCTTCTACTTGTAATTGTTGAAAGCTTGAAATTTGAGTAACATATATATTTTATTTGCTCCATGTTCTGTTTTGTTTCGAGCAGAGATGATTTGCTTTCGAAGGAATTTAAGCTGGTTAATTAATAATGTTGCAAACTACTTTAGTAGATTTTGTTTTCCACTCAATTTCTAAATTGTTCTTATATGAGCATTTTACGTGTCCTATAACCGTAAAGAGCGGATTTATTTACGTCGTTCATATTCGTTGGGTTGTTTAGTTAGTTTTATTTTATTTTATTTTATTTTTTACGGACACTCTTGAATTCTTAAAGTCGACAATTTAATTCTTACAACTTTTTCCTTCACACAATCATCCCTTTCAACTTATAACTTTTAGCACCATCAAATTTTTTTATTTTTTTTTTACTCAGTGGATATTAAACACTTTTTTTTTTTTTTTACATGATAGTCCAAGAATGGTAATACGGGTCGTTTTTACTCACTTTCAATGCAAACTCATTTTAAAGTTTAGATTGAAGTTGAAATTAAATTTAATTGGATTCAAATTGTTAATTGAATTTGCACAGAAAAAGCCTATTTGTTATGAAAGTATTGCAAATATTTTACCGATATTTCACATCATAAAAGATAAACCTTGAATTTAGACTACTAAATGTTATTAACAAGGTATGATTATTAAAGCAGTTCATAACATGAGCCAAAATGAGTAAGGAAGTGCATTCAAGTAGTAAGAATTGGAGGAAGAATCTCCGATTTTGAGCCAAGAACTCGAGCTTCGGTATCCGGGAAACATTCTGTGTTTGGTAGAGTTGTTACTTCACCATTTTCAGTAACTCTAATGGGGTAGCTGAGCAAGTGGCCCGGCAAGTCATCGTCTAACGTCTCGCAAGAGTAGAGATCCCAATTGTTCTCCGCGATCCGGTTCACCTTTCGAACGCATTCGATGCTCTCCGGTTTGAGGAATGTTTCATCAAGCATTCCCATGTGTTCATACCACAATGCCAATCTATGGCCATGAATGTGTCCCCTGGCTAGCTCCGTCGTCGAAAGGTGATGAGGTTGGTAGGCTCCGATGGCAATCTCGGTATCTCTTCCACCATCCATTGATCTTTGATTGATGTTGGCCGATCCGATGATTATGTATTCATCATCAACTACATGAAACACAACATTTTCCCCATTTAGTCTTACATAAGTTTTAAATAACTTAGTTCATGTTTGACATCTCGTTTTAAACCTACTTTTTAAAAACAAAAAAAGAAATCTATATTTTTTCTCTATTTTTTCCAAAAAAAAAAAAAAAAGCGACAAAGAAATCTATATTTTTTTTTTGCTATTTACTATCTAAATTGTGGGTTTGAACCTGTGTTCCAAACACAAACAGAAGCGTTAGCGACAGAGAAGTTTGTGATAAAGTAGCATACCTATCATCATCTTGGCATGAACATAAATCATGAACCTTCTGGAATTTTGAGCTCTGCAGTAATCCGAGCCATGTTCTGGTTTCTCGGGAGGTTCGTACTCTCCCTGCTTCTTCATCTCCCGATTACCGAGACAAAAGAATGCCAAGTAGTCCTTGGGGTTGACATTGAGCCCTTTAGCTTGGAGAGCTTGGAGAATGTCTTTGTACATCATCTCCATTGTCATCTTTTGCCACTTTAGTATCGCTTGAACAGAACCGCTTTCCGGGATGCCCTCTGGCCACATAGGAATTACAACATAGACGGTGAATCTCTCGCCGGCTTCAATCTTGCTAACAATCTTTAAAGACAGCTCCTTTGGAATAAGATGCAAAGCCCCAACCTCATCCGCTTTAAGTTCATTTGAGCTCCAGCCAAAGGAGCTTCCGAGAAAATATTGATTCTCGATGTAGATGAAATTCTTAGCTCGTCGAATGGCGTTGATGTATGCATTCTGAATGCTTCTGTCGAACACATGATCTTTTCCGCTAACGAGACCAGCTTTAGTAGCATCTTGTGGAGATTGAGGGAACCCGAAAGCAGCTCCTCCATCGATGGATTGGAACAATTGCACATTCCAAGTCTCTTTTTCCTCAGAAAATGTAACTGGGGACGGCGGGATAAAAGCGTCGCCTAATTCTCTTAATTCAAGAAGGAAATCCTTGTGGCCTTGCTTTCTCCACCTTCGCTCGAAGCTGAACAAAACATCCCAAGCAATCGGCCCTTCTAACATGCTATGAATGTCGTGCCAAGGCTCTCTCGGTCCACCTTTATCAATCGAGGCGCCGTGGAAATTAGGCTGATGGAAATCATGACGGTGGGCGGTGTCAAGAGTTCGGAAAATGGAGTGAGAAGGAGTGTCGTATCTCCCATCACAAAGATCAATACCGCCAACGAAGCTCACAATTCTCCTTTTGTGTGAAATTCCGCCAGGAATTTCGCTGTCCACCACGACGATCTTCTGGTGATGCGTGAACATGGTAGAAACCTCCAACTCTTTGACAATACTTTGCCCGCTGTCTGGATTTCGGGGACACAACACGCAGTGGACTCCCGTGTTCTCGAAGTAACTCGCGGTATCTTCATCGTGTGTAGCCATTACTCCGTCTCTCTTAAGCAACTTCAAGGAAGTCCTGTCATCCCAAACAAGCATTAGCACTCGGACGCCTTCCTTGGCCTTCTTTATAAGAAGCTCGCCGAGGTTTATATCATCTCCGTTCCTTTTCCTCCTAGTACTGTCCCTTAACAAGGGAATTCTAGTACAAACAGACCAGCCAGCAATGTAGATTAAGTGCTTTGCATTACAAATGGCGTCGAAAATATCTTCCCAGCAGCGGTTAGGCTCGTAAAACTTGCCCCCATCAAGAGTGATTTTGGGCGCAAATTTGTCAGGGACATGAGCATCTTGGTAAAGGGTAACTCTGCAATCATTTCTTTGAGCAAAGAATGTGTGAGGAACGCCCGAAAAGTCCGGACTTCCAATTCCTTTCGACCAGTTACTTTCCCTTGAGACATCGAAAAAACGCAATTTTACACGGATTTTGGAATGATCATGTAAAGGCTTGTGCTTGTGATCCAGGAGATGAAGCCATCGGTCCACTTCTTTACCACTGAGAAGTTGACCAGCCGGCAAGTAAGCCCTTCCGATCACTTCTGCGCCGATGCGATTGTCTTGTTTGACGGTGAACACGACGTTGGACGCCTTATGAGCGCAGTAAATGTGAAACGACTCGTTCCATTGCGGATTCGGGGTTTTCTTCCCGAGAACTCTAGTGCTGCCAACTCTAGTATTTTCTAGATCTGTTGTGGCATAGAGTTTGGAAGTTCTTTTCCCAGACTTTCGTATTTTCTCTTCAAATTTGTCAGTCAGCTGAAGAAAAAGTCATCGAGAAATGTTACGAAATCAGAAGCAAAGATATGAAAGAGAAGTGACATGTTAGGAAATGAAAAACGTAACTATATGCAACTTAATTTGCTTTTCAAACATTCTTCAAAAGCAGAAAAGAAGTTTAGAGACAAAAAACCAAAAAATAAATAAATAATAATTTCTTATTTCTTCGGTATAGCTTAGAAAAGGGCAGGACTAAAAGTTGATTTAAACTCGAATAATTGGATCAATTCCAAGGAAAATAAGATAATACCTTGCAGAAGAACGTGAAACAATTTTCACCAGAAAGCTTATCTACCTCGTATATTGTCACGTGAAGAACTCCATGCAACAATACTTGCGCCATAACTCCAACTGTCTCTCTCTCTCTCTCTATATATATATATATATATGTATAAGTATATATACGTGTATATGTGTATGTATGTATAAATTCTCACAACCCCACAAATCTAAATCACTTAAATGCAATTCAGAAAAGGAGAAAAAGCATAAAACCAGTACTGCAATGAAATGGCCCGAAAAGTCGTTTAGAGATATTATCAGCAGCCAGCAAGAATAAGACGAGAGAGTTGAAGTCGAACAATCAAATTATAAGGATGACCAAGTAAATCAAGACATCTATTAAGTTGTTTGAATTTATTTGTTTATTTATTTTTTGGCAGTTGCTTCGAGGAAATTAAGGCCTCGTTTTGAGGGCACTTCTCCAAACAATAAAATACCGTTTGGTTGGCAAATGGGCATTTGGAGATTTTTAAATTACCGAAAGTTTTTTTTGTTTTTTTTTTCAAAAATTTATTGTTTCACAATTTTTTTTAATATAAAAATCAATAAAATATGCATCTTAAAACATCTCTTTTTTCAATTATTTTTCCACTAAACATAAAACTCTAAAACAACTTTTTTTTTTTTCCGAAAGTTTTTACCCCAAACTCACATTTTCAAAACTCATATCAACTATAAAAGTCCCAACGACAAAGCTCAATTTCCAAAAGTTCCCCCAACGGGTTAAAGGTCTGAAGACAAGGAAAAAAAAAATTTTTTTAAAAAAAGTGATGAATCTAAGTGGTGACATTGGTAGGGGCAGTTGAAAAGAGAAAAACAAAAGAATAATCAAAATATTTAAAAGATTATTTTTCGTTAGTGGTGCAGGTAAACTAGGAGCACAATGCGGTAAACAAGTTGGTTTTGTTTTCTTGCCTTTGCCAGTTCAGATATAGTGCAAATACAGGAGAGAATATTCGGTATAATCGGCTTTGCTTTCATGGCAAAACTACTAAAAGTCATTATTTTTGACGTTTTTCTTCTTTCTTTTGCTACAAAAATTTGGTTAGTTAAAGTAAAAGAAAAAAGAAACCAAGAATTAATGGAAGGAGACAAAGAGGAAGAACCATATTGGAAACACCTCAACAAAAGACAACTTGTGGAGGACCATTTTGCAAAAATATTGTGCAAGAAATGGTTGTTTTGGAAGGTGGGATTTTGGAGAATTTGGGATTTACTTGCCTTTCTATGACTAAGAGAAGTGATGGATTTCTTGCTCTAGTCTAATGTTACTCCAAATATCGGAGACTATAGGTCTATTTGAATGAGCATGGTAGAAGTTGTTTTTATCTTCTCAAAGATTCAAAATTTGCTTTTTAAAGTGTTTGTATGATTTATCAGAAGAATTTTAGGTCTTGAGAAAAGTTCTGATTTTCAGAAGAGTTCTCAGTCAAGTCACAAACCGTGAATTCCAAAACAAAAAAACAAAAAAGCTTTTCTAAATAGATTTTGACACTTGATTCAAAGCTTCAATTGAACATTATAAATTTCATTTTAACATTAACCTTTTTTAGAAAGTTCTAAAAAGTCATTTTGACCAATTAACCTCTTTTAAAAATATGTTTCCAATAATAATTTACCGAAAATATCCAGTTTTTACTTCTTTTTTCTTCCGGAAGCTTTACCAAACTGGTCTAAATATTAGATTTGGCTTAGCTTGGTAGGTGAATTATACAACTATTTTACTTTCTTATTTGGTCTGCTGGCCGGAGTTCATAACAATATTGAATTCGTGGAGGGATTTGTGGTTGTTTAATAATTAATTGGGAAAATTGGACGCGGTAATTGAGACCAAAAAAAAAAAAAAAAAGTAAACAAGAAAGTTGGAGCGTCCAAAAATAAATAAATAGATTGTTAAGTCCATGTGCGTACCGTGTTGTATACCAAGTTGATGTATAGAAAAATGTTAAAATGTGACAAAAGTAATAAACTTTTGCAAATCACTTTTATATTACTATGTGATAACGTAAGACCTTATAAGTCCTTGTTTTTATATTTTATTGCGTAGCAGCTAGCAAAACTGTTTACATGTTACCAATTTTATTTTACGTGTGTGTGCGTGTATATCACTAGTTCTCACGTGGATCATTGATAATTATGTTCTCGTAAATTTGTAATTTTATTTGAAAGCACATATGGTTTTATAAGTAGAAAAATTGATTTTTGATGCATGTTAATTTTGGTTCATGCCACATAAATTGATGTTGATTGATATTTCTCTTATTATAGTTAACTCAAGAAAAGACACTAATACGCAGATGTACATGATTATCATAAAAGATTCGGGTTTGTTTGATTGGTTAGTTTGAGTTGAAATATTTTAGTTCTAACAGTAATTTTTGTTGACTTTTTAGATGAGACAAAAAACATTTTCAGAAAAGATAAAAAACTTTTTAAGAAAAGGACAAAAATTTTAGTTTGAGTTGGTAGTTTGAACTACCAACCCAAACGCCCCCTTAATATATTATACGATTCTCTTTCTTGAATACTCACATTTGCCAAATCCAAAAAAAAAAAATGGAATTGTAGAATTTTTCAAATCCTTTATTCGCCTTTAGTACTCACTAAAAAATCATACAAGGGGTGAATTTCTTCAAGGTTGCTGTAAACAGTTTTTTATTATTTTTTATTTTTTTATTAGATATTTTTGAAGGTCAAAGAAGGCACCCGAACTCCCACATTGACCTTTATATTAAGACATTAATTATTTTCGGCTTCCATTGTCATTATTATGATAAAGATTAATTATGGAGCCAAGTTGAGGATAATAAAGTTCTTGAATACTTGTCTGCCCATCTTCTAGATGCAAAGGAAGATCAAGTCTATACTCTATATATTCGTGTATGTGTACATATATACGTATGTATATTTATAAAATGTTTTCTGATGTGTTATTTATCACCGCGTTATGTGGACACCAATCTCCAATATATTTTACAATTTTATTTTTTTCAATCTAAAACTGTTGAGTCGTTGACCATAAATTAATGGACAAGTTGAGTCTTGATTCTAATTTAAGCTTGTGTTTGATTCGTCAGTTAGAGATGAAAATTTTAAGTTGGAGTTGATTAACTTTTCAAAAACTAATTATAAATTTTGTTGACTTAAAAAAAAAACTGAAATGAAAAAGTACAGTTTAATTGGAATTAAACTTAAACACCAAATAAAGCCTAAGTTGAAAATATATCAAAATTTTTAAAAAGGTTTTTCCTTTTGTTTTTTATGTTCACAAGTTTTTTTTTTTTTTTTTCCTTTCTTTCTTTCATTCAGATAGAGCTACGTAAAAAGAAAGAAAAACTTTTAAGTAATTTTTTTTGTCCTTTTTTGTTTAATAAATTTTGAGTTGAGATCTCAGTGTGAGATAGAAATTATCTAAGAGGTGTCCATCTTAGTTAGGCTGTCTCAAGATGCGTTGATGTCAGTTGATCTCTTTTTTTATTAAAAAAAAAAAAAAGACTTGTCAATCGTGTCGTATTATGTCAGCCCGGCCCATAATTAGATCCAAGTGTGCTTTGTGTCATGTTAGGCATGGTCCATCTAAATTTCACGCCATGCTCATGCTAGTTCATGATTCAAATCCTTAGACCCTACATAGCCCATCGGCCTAGGCACATCTTGTGTTCGTGCCGTGTCGTGCTCGTGCTTTTATTGTGCTTAGTCTAATATGATTATAGACTAGCCTAACAAACCATTACAATATTTTAAATTGTTTTTTGGTTAATAAAAATTTAACACTTTTCGAATAACAAATAATGTTATTAAAGAAATAATCAAATCAATTAAGGTGGTATAATCAAATCAATTGCAATTATATGTGTTGATTGTTAAGATTCTCAAAATAAAAGAAATTAATGTAAATATTTTCTAAGTCAAATGACTTTATTGCATTGATGTAGATTTATAACTTTTTGATTATGAAGAATATTATGAAAATTAATTAGTACAAAAAAAATATTTTATATTCGCCATGCTAACTCATCATGCTCAATGCACTGTGTTATGTTTAACTTGTGCTCATACCATGCTCATGCTTAACATCGTGCCATGTCATGTGAGGTCCATGTGCCAAAAAAATGAGCCCAACACAGCCCACCACCTCGTACTGTGCTTAACTCGGCCCAATATAATCTCTAGTCGAGCCATGCTTGACGTAGACTTTTCCATGCTGTGCCATCTATCTTGTTGGGCAGCCTGACCCAGTTGACATCCATTGTGTTTAGCCTAAATACCTGGCAATGGATTGTGATTGTCTATTTTGATGGAGCCCAATTGACATCCCCTGTGTATAGCCTAAATTGCCAATATGACAATCTAAAGATAATATCCAAAACACCCATTGTGTCCAGTCTAAATACCACTTTGTCCATTTTATTAAGCAAATGCCTGAAACATCCATTGCATTTATAAAATCAGTCACAAATAACCCATAAAGCAATTAATTTTTTGAAAATACTAAGTTTACGCTTCCCAATCAATAATAATACAACTTAAAACATTATTAAACTAAACAATTAAATAAAACAATCTTGAAACTTGAAACACTTGCTTGAATAAAAAATTATTTGATTTTTAAAAGATTTTTTATTTAATTTTTTTAGTTAAGTCATATTTAAAATAACATTTAAGATAGATTGGTGAGGATAATCTTGACATTTAAAAAAAAAAAAAAAAAAAAAAAAACCTAATTGCTTCATGGATTATTTTGTGATTCATTTTTACAAACATGTGTATTTCAAACATTTGAATGATAATACGGACAAAAGTGTTATTTAGGATGAATACAAGGGAGTGTTTTGGGAATTTGAATCAAACCCAACCCCACGCAACCCCCCACACCACCAACCCCCCCCCGGCCAAAAGTTAAAAACCATTGCATGTAATTAGGCATTTTACAATATAACTTGTATTTTATCCTCAAGTTTCCTCGTCTAAATTCGAATGTATTTTAATCTATCCAGCCAATCAAAGTTATAGTAATAACATAGTAAAATGTGCATTTCAAAAAAACAAAAAAACAAAAAAAAGGAGTAAAATGTTGAAAACCATTGCCACTACCTACACGTAAAATAGATGATGAAAAGCTTTTGGATTATATTCCCTCAAGAAATAGTTCAAGTCTGGTTCATCATTGCAAACATTGTTAAATTAACAAAAGAGAGAAGGAAAAAAAACTGGTTGGAGGAGTGTGTCGGGAATAATTTATGGGCTCATACGATATGAAGAAGTATTGGGACTGAGATCTTGAGCAACCTGGAGAAGGTGTTCAATGTTAATGTCAGGATAATGTTGCAACAACTTTAAGTTGGCCACAAAATCACCACTCAATAACCTGCTCTTTACGCATAGCAGCATTGCGCAACAGACTCTTAGAAGCATATCCTGCAAGAAATGGAGTACCGGATACTGTTAATGGGAAGAAGAAATAAGCAAGATCTGAGTCTCTTTTGGTTTGAGGAGAGAGAGACCTGAACACCAAAAGGGTTACTCAAGAGACAATCCCATATTCTCATGATGGATTGGAAATCGAATTCTTGAGTTAGTAGCAATGTGATCCACCTGAATGCGTAGTACTGCGGTTTCACCTGCATAGAAGGAACACATTAAGATCACAGGTTGAAAATGATATCTATTAAAGCAGTGCTATTCAATGCATTGATCAGCGTGGCCTTGGCAACATACTGGCTATGGATCGTGATTGTCTATTTTCAACCGTTGATCAACGTAGTTGTACTAAGTGCAGCTGACCAACGGTTAGGAAAGAATTGTCTTGAAAGAAACTTTTATTTACTGCATTTTGTTTTGATATACCTTTGTAGTGCACTCAAGATGTCTCCAAAGCTCCTCGTCAGTTGTTCTCAATAACTCCATTAAGCGAGAAAGAGTGGAAAGTATGCCAACCGTACTATTGTCCAGTTGCTGACAGAAGTGATCCACCGAGTCGCTCAACACTCGAACAAAACAAGTGAAACTATCTGCTTCTGCATTTTCCTGCAGTGTTTTGATAGCGAGTACCTTTAGCCGATGCATAAAAAGAAGATGGAGATCACGATTCTTGTTTGTAGTAGTAAGCTTTGTACATCTAATTTTCTGATAAGGGAGTTCTTACAGCGTTTTGCTCATGCGGGTCAGTACTAAACACATAGAATATTGGTGCCAAGACCTCATTCATGCCTTGGACATAACGTATTGCCGGATTTAGCTTGGCAAACAGGAGAAGGATATTTCTCATTGCTTCCTGAAAAGTGGACAATCCAAACACCATATCCAGTCAAAACTGTTCAGATAATTTGTTTCACACTCAGCTTCAAAAAATAAAAATAAAAATAAAAAAAATAAAAAATAAACAAAAATAAACGAAAGGAAAATGAAATTTTTGATGCAGGGAGAGGATACCCTTTTCTTCTTAATGGAAGGTGAGTCTCCTGAGAAGAATTTCATGTCGGGGTGTGTGCGTTGCAGATCACGATCTATCTGTTCGGTAATCTCTGAATGCTGGAAATAAAAATGCCCATTATCTGATTAGAACAACGAAGGCAGCCAAGATTAAACCATGAAAAACGAAGAAGCGATCACCTGAAAGTACTGATGCCAAGCACTAGATTTCCCAATGCTTAATGGATGATCTTCCTGAGAAATTTCATGTCGCTGTAGCGGTCCATCAACATCAACCTCAACAGGCTGGTCAATAGGGCTAGAATCTCTGTCTATTCTCCTTGTGACTTCTGACTGTCTAGATTCAAGATTTTGATAAGTGAAATGTTAAAACTAGCAAATTAAGTATGAAGTTTGTATTGTATTTATATGTTACTGAATAACTTACTACAGCTAAAGTACTCTTAGTTGTGAAGTTTGGTGAGAAGAATCTTACAGGACTCACGAGAAGCTCCTCTTTAAGCTTAGCATATTTTATTCGATTTTCCGCAAGTTCTTTTTCCCATAACTCCCGAGAAGGAGGTAAATAACCCAAGAGTAGCTGCTCGTATCACCATATAAGAACAATCACTACTTCATTCTCCAAATTCCGCATCAAAGAGATTGAATGGACTTAAATCCTTGTTTTCTCACACATGAAACACGAGCTATCGAGAATCATCTTTCTGGTGAAAAAATTACAAATTTTTCTTCGTGTGCACTTAACAATCCAAATCCTTGGTCATATCTGCATTAGCCTAATATAACGCTGTAAAATACCTTTAAGCAGCTTATTAGTACACCACTTGTGGTAAAACTCTGTAGAGTAGAAAGAAGATAGTTCGTATCTCCGAAGCTCCGCTCTACTAATTTATAGATATGCAGAATAATTCCCGTTGCATACAAAAAGAATGTGTCGTCAAATATTTAATGTAATTCCACTAGAACTAGTTTCATTCAAGTAACAGAATTTAGTCAATTGAAAGGATGTTCAAATTGATCTCTAGATCAATTTGGTTCGATTAGTAATGAGGATTCAGGACATCACACATAGATCAATCAAAGCGAGATTCTACAACCAGAAGAAAGTTCGACTCGGGATCCTTCCTTTCTTCATACGGAACAAATAGAGATACTAGAAACTCTTTTCGAACTATTAAACCATACCTTCCAAGTCATGGCACGCAAACTCCCTCCATTGGGAAGCCCTGTACTAGCAACTCTTTGTAACTTCTCTAAATTAATCTCCGGCCGTGAAAGCTGAGACAGGAACCCAATAAAACAGGAAAATTTTGTCATGACTGCAGGCTATAAATGAAACCAGCTTTACAAAAGCTTAGAAAAATCTGGGACAGTTTCTTTTATCCTTTCTTCTCCAATTTTCCCACTAACCAATCACAAATCAAAACGCTTCCAAAATGTCCCACGTTCCCTCTAATCCTACCCAAAACAGCAAAAGCAAACAAAAGTAATTTAAGGGGAAAAAGAAAAAAAGAAAACAAAAACCCCAACTCACAAAATTCCAACAAAAATCAAAGACTTGGCCTTAAATTTCCTTTTTTTTTTTTCCTTTTGCATTAGTCAGATTAATTTATTAATAAACGAACAAAATCTCACCTCAAACTCAAGATCAGACCTTTTCTCATCGGCAGCAATGGCTTCCATCACCGAGACCGAATCCACCGGATTCCTCTCAGGTTTCTGCCTAACACGAAAACCTGACTCCGAAGATCCCTCGACGACGTCGTTTTCGCTCTCTCGATCGGAGCCAAACCCATTGGGCTGAAACGTCTCCAGCTCTTCCCCTAACTCCAATGCCGGATCGGACCCTAAAAGCCCTTCTTCTCTGTCTTCCGAGCCGGCGGCCAAGCTTCCCAGCCGGTGCGGCAATCTCACTTTTCCTATCGGCATTGTAGCTGCCGGCGAGTGGAGGGTTTCGACGTGTGATTGGATTTGAAAGGCGTTGTTGGGAAGAGACAGAGAGGCAGGGAGAGGAGTTTAGAGGGGGGGGGGAAGAATGGTAGTTAGTTTTAACGGTTGAATGGTAGTTGATCCGCTGGTCCCATGTGGGCCAGTTAAGATGTAGGAGATGAGATCAAGGCCGTTCTTTTGTTGTCCGATGATTTATGATCATCTGTTTTAGATTTTTAGGCCTTGAAATGGCGGGAATGAAATATATCCAAATTGTGTCCTTTTCTTTTGGGAGATAAAAGTAATAGTAGTTTTTAGAGAATAATTGAAATAACTAGTTGGCTTTTAAAGTATTTGGAGTAAATAAATTTATCAGATAAATGATTTACTTAGGTAAGATTTACAAGGTAAATGATTGACTTACATATTGTAAATATCTCATCTATCTAGTAAAATTTTCATTTGCTTCATAAATATGTTTACTCTAAATATTTTAAAAACTTGTGTTGATGGGGCTCGGAAGATGTGGTAAGTGATGTGTTGGGGTGCTTATGTGGTGATCTTTAGCTAATTGGTGATGAATCTGACAAGGCCATAGAAGTTGAAAGGCGAGAGTAATGATTAGGACAAGGCCTCCATCATGATTTGGGTCTGATTAGGCTCGTAGGAAATCGAAAAAGGATGGCTCTCAAAACATCCTTTGTTGCCAAATCACCAAGAGAATTTGCAAAACACAAGGAAGAAAACTGGTGAGATCGAAGAATGGTGGGAGGAGAGTTCGGAGTGAACAAGGGGTGGGTTGGCAGTTTCGGGTCTGGGTGATTTGGGTTTTTTGAATGTCAGGTTTAGAGGAGTAGAAACCGCAAACCGCTCAAGGAAGGCCGGGCGGGTGCGGGGTGGCATACGGGCATTGCGAGTGGGTTGGGTTGTGTGTTACCCAACGGGCTTTGCTGATAAAAGAAGTAAAACAAGAGCCGAAAAGCACTTAAATAACTTAATTTACTGTTGGGCCTAATCTTTTATACAACACGTTTTCCAAGCCCAAATCTCGTCTAAAAATGATTTTCAGCCCAATAAAAGAATTAAACTCTAAGGCCAAGTTGGTTCAAGGTAATAGAATCGAATGGTAATGGAATTAAAAGAAAACGAAAGGATTAGGTTGTTTGGTATCATGAGTTGGCTCTGATACCAATTGTTGGAAAAATGGATCTGGTATCAGAGTTACGGTGCAGCGGAAGTTTTAAAATTTTTATGCCGTTTCCGGAAAAGAAGCTCATGATGCATATAACAATAAATTAAATTCATGATCAAGCATACCTTATTTCTTGGATTTCGGAAAAGCTAGAGCGTTTGACCAACGTGTCTTCTCTAATATTCTTGAGTTTCACGTCTCAGAGTGTGTATGGGCACACATTCTATGAATCCAAGCGACTGGTATTACTTTCCGAAGTCTAGATCCCTCCTTCTCAATTCCGATGATCCTCGTTGAGAATATGATCCAATTTCTTTATTCAAAACTACAAAACAGGAACCGGTTAACCTCCTATGAAAAATATCACTCGGTTTAACCTTTCTTACAGTTTTGATTTAATGGAATTTTTCTCTCTCTTTCTCTAACAAGATAGCCGAATTTTTTTGATGTGGAAGAAACCCAAATTATTTTTCCTCTCACTCCCAAAAACGTTTTTCCTTTTTGAAAAATACCAAAAAGTAGTTTTTCAAGAACTCCTAGCCTTTATATAGAAGTCCAATCCTTTTCAAAATTTATCTCCTTCTTAAAAATAATTAATAATTATTTTTTCGGATAAATCTTAAACCAAAAGATCATTCAACTTTAGGGCTAGATTCATTGAACCTAAAAAAAAATTTTCAAGAGGAAATCCTTCCTCAAAAATTCGGCCAACTTAGAGATAAATCATGATTAGTGGTTCAAATTTTAAATCAAGAATCTAGACTAGTCAAAAGATCCTAGTCCTATCTAGATTCAAACTTCTTTTAAAC
>JAFMPE010186481.1:7873-27389 GCA_024759925.1 Ficus religiosa | reverse complement strand
TTGTTTTCAGAACTTGCAATGAAGAAAGAAATCGTGTCGTTTTTCAGATTGGCACTTCTGATGCTGTAAGGGCTCTTTCAGCTGCTCAGTTAGTGTAAGTTGATGGTGACTTCAATTTTTCTCTATTTTAATTGAACCTTCACCTGTTTTTTCCTCTCAGAATTCTCTCTTTGATTTGCTAAACTACCTTAACGTATAAAAAGATTTAATATGTTTCATTGAGTGGGAGAGTGCTTCAACTTATCTACTTATGTATTTTTGTTGTAGGAATTATTTTCTTTTGCGTACGTCTTGTTTGGAGAATACATCTAAGTCTAAAGTTGGGTCTCTTGAATTATAGCTTATCTGAGCAGTGATTAAATAATTGATGTTCTTTTTCAGGTGTAAGGATGTTGCTGCAGTAGATATAAATATGGGTTGCCCCAAGTCATTTTCTGTGAGTGGAGGAATGGGCGCGGCGCTGTTGTCTAAACCGGATCTTATTCATGATGTACACAATGCTTATTCTTCAGCTTTTTCCATCTTCCCCATAGAGATTTTCCAACTAATTCCTTTCAATTTGCATTTTTCTTCTGAATTCAGATACTTACAACGTTGAGGAGGAACTTGGACATGCCAGTAACATGTAAAATTCGTCTATTAAAGTCACCTCAGGATACTGTGGAACTAGCTAGGCGAATTGAGAAAACTGGTGTTTCTGCACTTGCTGTCCATGGAAGGTAATTTCTAATTTTCTCTGCCGATGAATAAACATTTTTAATATTAGTATTTGTGGATAATAGAGGATTGGATGGTAGAAAGCAAGGGTATAAGTAGAGACGGTGTCAGTGAAGTAGCACATTGTCAATAACATGACTGTATCTCAACACAATGTAGCGTGTTGTTCAAGTTTTTTTAGATCCAAATATTCGCAAATATCAGTGTTTTTTTCTTTAACCTACTTACCAGCGAAAATATAATATACCAACTGGAGAAGTTTATATCCTGAAGAATGGAAGGATGAATCGGGAATATGAAAAATGAAGGCATGGTCTCTATATTTGCGTTACTTATCTATTGACTGTAAGAGAAAAAAAGAAAAGAAAATAAAAGGAGAATTCGTTCTGTAAGGTTATTTCATTGTCCCACTCTTTTGGCAGCTTTCTGTAAGGCTCTTTCTTGTTTAAAAACTTGCAGGAAAGTTGCAGATAGGCCAAGAGATCCAGCTAAATGGGATGAGATTGCTGATGTTGTAGAGTCAATATCCATTCCAGTTATAGCGAACGGTGATGTCTTTGAGTACGATGATATTCAGCGCATCAAAGCTGCTACAGGTACTCATTAGGAAATTTCTAAAAGATTCCAAGTATACCATATTTTGTACCTTTACTTGATGCATGTTCTTGAATTTGATTACTCATTATCGTGCAATTGTTTCTAAAGTGATTTCTTGTTCTATTAGGTGCCTCATCGGTTATGGTTGCAAGAGGAGCTCTCTGGAATGCTTCAATTTTCTCCCCTCATGGCAAACTACCATGGGAAGATGTAAAAAGAGAATATGTTAGGAAGGTAAATTTGGCCTATTGATAATGTTACTAATTTACNATCCATTCCAGTTATAGCGAACGGTGATGTCTTTGAGTACGATGATATTCAGCGCATCAAAGCTGCTACAGGTACTCTAGGAAATTTCTAAAAGATTCCAAGTATACCATATTTTGTACCTTTGCTTGATGCATGTTCTTGAATTTGATTACTCATGATCGTGTAATTGTTTCTAAAGTGATTTCGTGTTCTATTAGGTGCCTCATCGGTTATGGTTGCAAGAGGAGCTCTCTGGAATGCTTCAATTTTCTCCCCTCATGGAAAACTACCATGGGAAGATGTAAAAAGAGAATATGTTAGGAAGGTAAATTTGGCCTATTGATAATGTTACTAATTTACAATATCGTCTTTAAGCATGTACGGAATCTGTATCGTCCCTCCATGTAGGATGGTAGAAATTTCCTTCTAAGGTCTCTTTCAATTTGGTTCTGCTCATCAAAATCTGCTGCGAATTACCCTTTGATGGGTTCTCTCTCTCTGGTTGGTATGATTGTCTTTGCGTTTGCAATTCTATACCAAAAATCATTAATATTTGTACTTTCCGTTCTCAGAGCATCTTATGGGATAACGACATCAAAAGCACAAAGCACACTCTGAAGGAAATGATAATGCACTATTCTGGTCTTGAGCTTCCAGAGGGGAAGGCTGTGATCAAATCGGAATCCTTGGCGGATCTAGCGTACGTTCATTTTAGTTTGTCCTATTTAGCTTTTTGTACTCTTCAATATTGTTCGAATCATGTTTTCTTTCTTGCTCTTCAGGAGATTTTATGGAGAGGAAAAATACTACGAGCTTGTCATGCGAAACCGATTCCTGTGAAATGGAAGTAGATTAAATTTTTGTTTTCCTTAGAAGAACGTTGTCAATCATCGCTAATTATCGGATGAGAGCAACCGAGTTAGTATGCAGTTGGTGAAGTTGTGGAGGCTATTCCTATTCCCCAATGCGGTGTTTTTGTTTAAAGACTTCAGAAAGTTAAAGCTAAAAGCGCGAATTGAAAAGCTGCAAAGATTCTAAATTTGTTCGAGACTTTTCGGAATCCGATTAAGTCGAACTGGTCCAGTTTCATCATTGTAGTTGTAATCTTAGCAATGTGATGTCTGTAACTTAAAAAAAAAAAAAAAAAAAATCCCCTTGCTTCTTAGTGATTGGATTTTGATTATTTAGTAGAAAAGACAAATAGAATGGCATAAATTTATACATGTAACTTGAAAAATCTTGCAATTTTTTGAGTAATTGGCTCAAATAGCACTTGAACTATTTTAAAGGTGACGGTTTGATTTCTACTTTTTTTTTTTTTTGGTTGAGATGATCTTAAACTCTCTAAATGTTAATCATTAAAGTCTTTTCCGTTAAATTTATATCAGAATGAGTATTTTGATCTAATTTGATAAAGTATTTTAATAATTTAATAATAATTAATTTTAGAAAATTAAAAAAAATTAAAAAAATTAAAATTCATCATTCTCTCTCTCCAATATCAAACCCGGATCTCTCTCTCTCTCCATTCTCCAATAGCAAACCCAGATTGAAGGGGCTACATGAGTTTGCCGTTCGTCATGTCGGGATCGGGGGATTTGGTCTGAATCTTCATTGGGGGGTGCGGGGGGCCTAGGTTCATCGATGGTGTGGCGTGGGGGGGACCTGGGTTCGTTGACGGTGTGGGGGTAGGGGGACTTGTGTTCATCGCAGGGGTTGCCGGTGGAACCTAGATAGCCCGGGGGGGGGGGGGGGGGGTGGGGGCGCAGTGGTGGAACCCAGGTTTAGGTTCCTACCAAGGGCGAGGGAGGGTATTTTAGTCTTTTTACTACAAAACTAATTATATCTATAAAACTTTCGTTAGAAATTTAACGGAATTTGACAGAAAGAACTGTACTGGCTAAGAAAATAGGAATTTAGAATTATCTCAGCAAAAATAAATAAATAAATAAAACAGTAACCAAGTCATCATCTTCAAAAGAGTTCAAAAACTATTTAGGTCAATTACTCTTGTTTTTGATGGGAAATCCTATTGCAAAAGTTACTAAAATCATGTTTGTACTCTCTTTTCCTCTCTTTTGAATTATGCAATTGTATTTGTTCATTGTTGTCGTCATCATCGTCGTTGTTTTTTTTTTTTTTTTTTAATAATATCTAAAAGAAACTTTCTATGATAAGACATCTCCTGGTGATATCTTATGTTTCTCTTTTTCTTTTTCTTTTTCTTTTTAAATGGAGATAGCTTATGTTTCTAAACTTCTACTTAATTAAAATCATCAAGCATTTTTTAAAATAAATTATTTCATTTCTCACTATTCTTATTAGTTTTAAGGATCTGTTAAAATAATTATTATTGAACTTACATAAAACCAAATGATTATTATTATTATTATTATTATTTTTAGATAATCTATGATCCACAATGCAATTCGTTAATTATTATTATTTAAAAAAAAGAAGAGAAAAAAATGGGCATCTTAGCATTTGGTTGCTAAGTTTGAGTTGAAAAATTAAGCCCATATTTTGTGCTCTGGTTTAGATCACGAATTACAACTCAATTTTTATCTTTTTTATTAATTGTCAGCATTAGTTTTACTATTTACACTTACTATTATAATTTTATAACTCAAACTTTAAACATCGATAACTTTGTATATATAAGTTCAAATGAGATGATTTTTTGTAATAAATTACATAAATTTTGAGATAAACGAAACAAGTTCTATATTGATTTTTTTTCTGAAAACATTTTAAATTTTAACACTTTTTAACTCTAATAATTTAACATCTCACCAAATGCATAATTTAATTCAAATTCAAATTCTACAATTTAAACCTTAACACTAAACGCATGATTGCAGTTGTTTGACTTTTCAAAAATTAATTAAACTTTTCAATATATATATATATATGCTCATTTGAAACTCAAGTTCTATCATCAAAATTCTGATTATTTTTCGTCTTTTTTTTTTTAAGATTCAATAAATTTCTTAAACTAATTTTTGTTACAAAATCAAATGAGCTGTCCTCTATAGAACTCTGTGCACGATACAAAGAAAGAAAAGACTTTCCTGCATTGTAGGATGGAAGGAATAGAAATACAAGGGTTGTCTTGTCAAAGACAAAAAAAAACGACATAAAGCACTGCTTTTCTCCCACCTAAAACGACAACCTTCTCAGATTCGGACGGTGCCCGTTGGTTCATCACTGATGTCAGCCTCTTATCTGGGACCCCTCTCCCTTAGACCGACTTCATCGAACGGTCCAGATTTAATCATTCACCTCCTAGAGGATCTCTGCACCGCACTCGTCCTCTCTCGAAGCACACCCTTGAAAAATGAGTTCTTATATGGATATATATATAAACACAAATTTTTTTTTTCTCTCTCTTTTATTGGCCAAATTCTGCCCAATTTCCTTACTTTTAATCTTCTAACCAATCAAACTATACCCAGAAAAAAAAAAAAAAATCCAATTTTTTCCACTTCTCACCCACGAAGGTTCCTCTCTCTATCTCTCTGTCCATAGTTGTATGTGTGTGTATATATATATTTGTGTATAAATTTATTTATGTGCACACATTAGTTTGATCTAAGTTAGTTGTTTAATTGCTGTTGAACTTTCTATCTTGAATTAACTTCCCAGTTATTTGAAGATCTTACAGTATCTTTCTTGTTCTGATTAGTTTATATATGCAATAGAAATGTCGAACTGAAGAAAATCCTTGGCCATTTTTTTGTTTCTGTGATAATTGAAATGGTGTTGTCGTGTTGTCTTGTTTTCCAGCCTAGAAATTGGTTGGTTTTCTTGTTTAAGTTTTTGACTTTTGTGCAATTTCTTTTTGGGGTTCGCCAAGATTAGGTTCTAGATCTTGATTCTTCAAGTAGTTCTTGTTGAATAAAGGCAAAAGATGTTCACTTTATTATAATTTGTTATACTCTTTTCTGGTCTTTTGAGTGGTCATTAACTCGGTTGCTGTTAACTTCCCACTAACTGCCTTTTTATTTATTTATTTATTTTTATTTATTATTTTTGATCAGTCTAATTAAAATTCTGATTTTGCCCCAAATAGACCAATAATTCTGATTTGGGAATTTTATTTATGCATGAATTCATCTGAAGTTAACTCCAAAACCAGGCTAAATGTTGGTTTTTTTTTTTTGGTATCTTTTTTTGGTAGGAAAGATCTTCACAAAGATTCAATTAGAACAGTTTACTTTGGGGTAATCTTTCTTTAGTTTCTTTGAGTTTTTTCTTGTATGTTGGAATAAACTTTTTAATGATATCTACACACAGATATTTGTGATTTCTTTTTGATGATATCTACACACAGATATTTGTGATTCATGGGCTCGGTATTGTTTCTGAGTCTGCTTTGTTCAAGGTTGTCTTTGCAAGTGTGTGTTTTGCTCAGTCTTCTCAGTTGCTGTCTTTCATTTTGCTGCTTCCGGTTGGAGACGAGTATTATGTGTGAAGCAGGGAAAGAAAGAGAGAAAAAAATAATGAGGATAAAAAAAATAAACGGCAAAAACCAAACTTTAACTGGTTGGATAGGAGCTCATCAAACTGTAGGGTTAGACTTCGACCTGTGTTTGAAATGGTTCTTTTTATATGTTCTTAAAGGTTGAGTACCATCTTTTCTGTGGTTAGACTTGCGTCACTTTGTTGAGGGCATTCAGTCAACATAATTTGAGCAAAATACAAAGTGTGCTTTCTTCCAGACCATAAGCATCATCTACATGAGAGAGAGAGAGCATATATTTTGCCGGAGTGTGGGCAGCAACATTTCCAGTTAGAAATATGACTACAAGAGCCAGTGCCTCCGAACTGAGGAAAAAAAAAAAAAAAACACTATACACGAGAGCACCACTGTTAATATCAGCCTTCACGGCATTAGATGAGTCACTGTCCACGTCTATCAGTTAGAGCTCAGAATCTCTTGCAAACTGGATCAAATCTGCAGCTTCCACATCAGTGCCCTCGCTATCACACATAACACATACAAAGCCGATATCTGCATTGTATGTTCATGTCTTGGTCCAAACGTCTGTCTCAAGTATATCCATGGGTCATATTTGGGGCTTTGACATCACTGTTCTGTAACTAGTGGATTGATGATACTAGTAGTCTAGTTTTAATTCAGTAGTATCTATCCTCGGGCCATGGCACATTCCATTGAGGTCGGGTTGTTTATAAATTTTTGACCTAGTCCAGTAGCTAGATGTCTCTGAGGAAAAGCTTTATCTTTGTGAGTTTTTTGAACATATCAGATATGTTTGTTCATTATTTTGGTTGTTTTTGCTAACTTATTTTTAATGTAATTATTTATCGTATTCAGTAATGTTAGTTACATGCCCCTTATCGATGGATACTTGCTTCTGCATATTAACAGTAGCATTTTGTTCTCACTCTCTTCTATCTTTGTCGACAACTTCAGTTTACGCTTTCCTATCCTGTGAATTATAAAGCTTGAATACCTTGTTTTCCTTCGTAATGTGCCGTACATAAACATTGAGTTCATATATTTCGGTATGTCTGTTGGGGGATTAAGGTATGATTCTAGAGTAAAAAAGTTATTTGCAATCAAATTATGACAAAATTCTCTTAGTTATATGCAGGCGCTTTGATATATACACGTTGGCACGGTTTGTGTGCTAATGGAGCTTAATACCATTAAAGATGCATTTGATCGTGTTACAAAGAAGCAGAAGCTGTCCTGCTCTAAAGCTCAAGAAGTTCTTGACCAGATCGACCAAGAAATGGAACAGGCATTACAAAAACTACAATCACTTGATGATCTCGACTTGGAACTTGATTATCATTCCGTTCTTGCTGAACTTAAAACCAAGTTCAAAGACATGGCTCCACTCAGTCAGTTGGAAAGCACACAGAAAGAGCTGAATGTAGCATTGAGCAAGTATCCTAAAATTCTGGAGAAAACCTTAAATCCAGATATAACAAAGGCCTATAGAAACATCGAATTCGATTCACACACAGTCAACCTGATAATAGCTAGTCATTTCTACCGGCAGGGCCTATTTGAAATTGGCGACTGTTTTGTGACAGAGACCGAGGAAGCAGACTCTGTATGTGAAATGAAATTGCTATTCCAAGAAATGTTTCAGATGCTAGAAGCCATGAGATGTCGGAATCTACAGCCGGCGCTGAACTGGGCGGTTGCCAACTCTGATAAACTCAAACAAAATGGATCAGACCTATTGCTGAAACTTCACAGCCAGCAATTCCTGGAAATACTGCAAAAGCAAAGCCGAGACGAAGCCCTCAAGTATGCCAGAACTTACCTTTCTTCGTTCGCTTCAGATCATATGTCTGAAATCCAAAAGCTTGTTATCTGTATCCTGTGGACTGGAAGGCTTGATCGTTCGCCATATGCACAGCTGTTATCACCAACCAATTGGGACAAAGTGGCCGAGGAGCTAACGAGGCAGTTCTGCAATATTCTCGGGCAATCCTACGAGAGTCCATTGAATGTCACAATAGCAGCTGGAGCCAAGGGGCTGCCGCCGCTTTTGAAGTTCATGACGGTAATGGCAGGAAAGAAGCAGGAGTGGCAGTCGATGAAGCAGTTGCCGGTGCCGGTTGAGCTAGACAAGGAGTTTCAGTTCCATTCCATCTTTGTATGCCCGGTGTCGAAGGAGCAATCGACGGATGAAAACCCACCAATGTTGATGACATGCGGGCACGTTCTTTGCAAGCAGTCGATCATGAAGATGTCAAAGAACAACACGAAATCTTTCAAATGTCCGTACTGCCCGTCTGATATCAATGCATCGACTTGTACACAGCTGTATTTCTGATGTACTTTTCCCCAGTCGTTAATGTTGTTGTTGTTGTTTCCTTTTCTTTCTCTCGCGAACCCGGTTAGACTTGTAGAAACTAGTGCTCTGTGGTGTGTGGCTTTTTGGTGGCAGAAGAAGTTGGTGTCCTCTGGTGTACTTGGGATTGATCCATTTGTTGTACATAGAAATTCATTCTTCTTCTTCTCTCTGGTAAAAGAAGACAAATTTTGATTCCTGGGAGGCTGAGGTACTAGGGAGGCTACAGGTAAAGGGCCTTGGTACTCCCTTTGACTTCCCCTAAATCTCTAGCAAGATAAACAAATCCTGTATTGGAAAAAAAATGAAAAATGGAGAATTATAAACGCCAACTAATTATTGTTTCTTTGCTGACGTGTGTGATGTATCCAATTTCCAAAGCTTCTAACTTGTTATCCTGTTGCAACGAAAAGTATTTATGGAAGTGTTTTTGTTTTCAGGTCTGTGTGGACACATTCTTGAAGGCAAGGGGAATTGTGTCACCTATAACATTGTTTTGGGCTATTTTGAAAGTTGAACCTGGGTGAATGCAGTTAGTTGGCGTTAGGTTTTATGAATCAAATTAGTTTTGGGTAAGTTTTTATTTTGTGAGTTTGGGAAGGTGTTATTAATATTATTATTATTATTATTATTTATTTTTTTTTTTTGTCTCATTGAGAGTCTATTATTAGGTGTATCGTGCTAAGAGTTATGTGTGGTCAGAAAAATAGAGATAGTGTGTTTCCTTTTGAGATAAATGAGAAGAGAGAGAGGCAAATTGTGTAAAGGGGCTTTGGTGAGAAAGAGGTTGAGAGAGTTTGATAAGTGATGTAATTCTGAAATAGCTCGTGAATTTATTCTCCTTCTCTTGTAGACGTAGGTAATTTTGTCGAAATAAATAAATTCTTCATTTTCTCTCTGTTTCTATGTGAGTTTATTTTTTTGTTGCGCGTTAGGTATAAGGGTGTTATCTCCAACAAGTGGTAGCAAATACATGTTCAAGATCTGAAGAGAAAATCAAGATGATGTCTGGAATATGGTTTGATCAGATTGAGCGTTTTGATGGAAGAAGTAATTTCAGCATCGACAGAGTATAGTGAAAGATAGTCTAATACACCAGGGACTTCTGAAATCACTGTAAGGGAAAAAGTTAGAAAAGATGAATAATGAAAATTGGGAAGAATTAGAAGTGAGGGAGGTAAGCACTATACGTTTGAGTTTGGCTCTTGAATTGAAATATAGTGTTATGAAGGAAAAATCTCTTTCTAAGTTATGGGAAAAATTAGAAAAAGTTTATATGTCGAAATCCTTAACAAATAGATTTGTATGAGTTGAAGATTGATGAAGAAACTAATGTTAGAGATCATATAAATTATTTTAATAGGTGCATAGCCCAACTATTAAATGTAGAGGTCAAAATAGATGAGAAAGATAAATTAGTAATTTTGTTGGCCTCTTTATCCAAATCATATGAGACTTTGGTGACTATACTGTTGGTTGAAATAATATGTTGACTGTGAATGAAGTGTATGATGCTTTATTGGAAACTACAAATATGAAACAACATAGTAATTCGTCTCATACTGAACAAGTTCTTGTGGTGAAGTCAAATTCAAAAAGGGGTAGGAGTAAGACACAAGAAAGATTTTATGATAGGAGAGAAAACTGTTCCCAATTGCGTTCGTCGAAGGAGGTTGAGTGCTTTTACTGTCATGAGAAACAGCATATCAAGAGAAACTGTGAATAACTGACAAAACACCTTGAAGAAAAAAGGAAACAAAAAGCTCAAGAGACAGAAGCTGCAAACGTAATTGGTGATAAGTTTGAAAGCGAAGATGAAGTTTATTCTGTTGTTGCTGATGGAGAAAATTCTGACTTTTGGATTTTAGATTCGGGATGTTCGTTCCATACATGTCTACATAAGGAGTAGTTTGATTCTTATGAGCCCCATGATGTTGGTACACTTTTGATGGCCGATGATTCGAGTGCTAAAGCCATTAGAATAGGTACTATGAAAATGAAGACCTTTGATGGAGTTATGAGGACTTTGGCAAATGTTAAGCATGTTCCTTGAATAAGAAGGAGTTTAATTTCTTTAAAGGCCTTTGACACTTTGGCTTGTGAGTATTTCGCTAAGGGTAGTTTTATGGAAGTCAAGAAAGGTACTTTGGTAGCTATGAGAGGTGAAAAAGTGAAGAATCTATACAAGCTAATAGGGAGAACATTTATAGGTGGAGCTATGAAGGTGGAGCCACATCAAGAAAGTTCTTCTATTGTGAAAGAAGTTGCAAGAATGAACGAATGCAACCAGGTGAAGGTGACAACTGAAGATAAAGCATGGAAGAAGAAGAAATAAATTTTCCATATCAAGTTTGACTAAAGTTTGAACTTGATACATGTTTACTCTTGTTAAGTAGTGCGTGAGGTGAGAGAATTTGAGTCAAGGTGGAGATTGTTAGGTTTTATGACTCATATTGGTTTAGGGTAAGTTTCTATTTTGTGAGTTTGAGAAAGTGTTAATTTTGCGTCCCATTGAGAGCTTATAAATGGATGTATTGCGTTAAAAGTTATGTGTTGTCAGAAAAATAGAGAGAATGCATACCTCATTTTAAGAGAAAGTAAAAAGAGAGATAGACAAAGGATGCAATTGGCTTTGGTTAGAAAGATGTTGAGAGAGTTTAATGAGTGTAAGTGACAATTTTACTGAATTATGTAAATTCTTCTTCTCTTTATTTTTGTTTGAGTTTATTTTTCTGTTGCGTTTTAGGTATAGGGGTATTTTTCCCAACAGTTGGCACCATCCTTATTTTCAAAATATTGAATCGACTGTTAAATTGCAGTGAATTTTTAATGTAGGAACTGCCTTTTTTTTTTTTTTTTCACTAGTGGTATGCTATTTTGACTATTAGATTAATTTTTTAGCGGTCATATTAAAAAATTGCAACTTGTCAAACAAAAATGCTCTGTCATTAATTAGATTGTTAAAAGAAAAAAGAAGCTAAAATGAACTAAATTTACAAACTATCAAGAAATGGATCTGTTTTTGTGGCTGGCATATGTAAAGGTCTGTTTAGAATTTTATTGTTTTTTAAAAATGAGGTTTGAAGGCTGCTCAACCTTTAGTCCTTTTTGGATGGAGGACTACTGCAGCTGGAAAAGTGATATGCATGCAAGTAAAATGGGCTTCTCTCGACCATTTTTTGTCCACCGAAAGGCCAATTTTTCTGCATGCTTATTTATTAATGTTATTTGCTTAATAAGCCATACTAAGTTGCTATATCGTGTCAACATCCTTTTTTTTATCTCTTTATTTTTTGCTAAATAAAAACAACTTAGGGGGGCGCTCACATGCCTCCCCTTAACACTACTTTCAGAATCTACCAAGATTGCAGGTGGAACGGAAAAAAAAAAAAAAAAAAAAGAGAGAGAGAGAGAGAGAGAGAGTATGGTCTATGCTTTTGTCAACAATTTACAGAGGTTCATGCACGTCAAAAACCATAACATCGCTATTTTGGAGGACAGAGTGTGGAAAGAGAGTGCGGGTGCAATCGTTCATTTTTAATCGCCACATTGTCTCAAATCTTACCTGGAATGAATGCCTCATTTACCTTTTTGGTAGGGCATTAGACAGTGGGTAACTAAAGACTATATAGGATCTCTCAACAATGTCACACACTAAGGGGACCTGGCTGCCCCAACAGATGTGTATCATCATCATAACGTGTTGGTAATGTATTATTATCCTATCTCAAGATTATATTACATTTAGAAGGGGAAAGATGAGCACTTTATTATTGGGATATACAAAAAATAATAATAATAATAATAAACAATAACAATAGAGGAACAAATTGCATGATTATTCTTCTTTATAGAAGGCACATTGGAAAAGTAGCAAATAAAAAAGGTAAGCTCTCATAAGCAGCACCAAAAGGGGCTTTAAAAGTGTGCGCAATTTAAGGAAAAAAACCAGTAGTCCCCAATCCGAGAGTGTGTTTCTAAAAGAGCTCCTGAGCAGAAAGAACTATGGAAAGAGTCACAGCCCAAGACCTTTTTCAAGCTCAAGTTAATGTGACCTCCCTTTATCTCTTTGGGTTTTTCATTTTTATTTTTTATTTTTTTTAATTATTCTCGTCTATGTCCTTTATATTATAAAATTGTTCTTATTTTACCTCCTGAATTTTAAGAACTCTCACTTACCTATTGAACTTTGAATTTCTCCCCACTTAACCCCTTTTACTAGAATTTTTGTTAAAAACATATGAAAAAAAAAAAAGGAAATTAATGTTATAAAACCTAGTCTGTTAGGATTTATGTCAAAAACAAACAGAAGAAGATTACATGTATGCACTTAACTCATTTTTTTTAATCTATTTTAAACTGAAATTATGATGAAAGGGGGTTAAGTATGCTTTAATTTAAAGTTCAAGGTGGGAGTTCTTAAAACTCATGGGTCAAAGTAGAAAGACCCTAAAATTCAAAGGCATTGAGTAGAAAAACCTTTTTTTTAAACACAAATTTAGACTTGAAAAGGCGTTCGCAACCCTTTTTTTTTTTTTTTTTTTCCTTTTTCCACAATACCCCCCCCCCCCCCCCCCCCCCCCCCCCCCCCCCTCCAAAAAAAAAAAAATCCTTTGCAAACGTATAACTAAAGTCTGCTAACTTAAAGAAGTAACAGAAAAAAGACGACTCTCATGGGTGGATGAAAGAAACCAAGTGGTCCACACCCCTAACCATGTGATTTGTTCCTTCCTAGACCAGCTCTTTAGCTACATAATTTCTCCAAATTCTTTGCTTATACAAAAAATAGATGAAAAATTGGTTTTTCGTAACGCTAGGGAAAAACAATATTCTTAGATATATTGCAGGAAACACAAATTTCGTGTTCACTTTCAGAAATAAAATGTAGGTCTTCAGATTTTGTGTGATAAAACCTAGAGATCTAGTTGTAGAAATTTTTTGCGGTTTGGTCGTACTTGATAAAAATAACTAATCTAATTATCCAGATTGATTTATCTATCATTCATCCAATAGGCGACAAGATGATAAATTGTATTTAAGGTTACGATCAGAAACTCCGAGGAGAAATTCAGCCATTAGCTCAAGGATTCAGTCCGTATAGTTCAGAAGTGAAGGTCCTAAATTGAAAGTCCTTTTATGCTTGTAAATTTTGAAAAAAGAAAAATGGTTACTATAGAAGGCATTATTGTTGTTTAGACAAACAAAAAAGAGAAAAGAACGAAAATTTTGAATGATTGTATTGGGGGCCAGGAAGAGTTGCACACATCAATTCATGAACTTAAATATGTGATGTTGAGTTGTTGACAAGTTGGAGGTCATTGTAATGTTCATCAACTTAGAATAAAGTAATGACATCCTTACACATGGATTAATATAGGAATCTTTATCTTTTAATTTTTCGTTTTATCTTTATTATTATCATTATTATTTAAAATTTTCCTCACTATCTCTGTCTTTTTCAACGTTTGAGTTAGATGTGTATCAAACCTGCTAATCAATCCAAACCAATCAACTCGTGTTTATCCCACTCATTAAAACAGGTCCATATCATCACCCGTTAATTTTGGACGGTTTTTCTACCCCACACATCATCTTTAGCGGACGATGGATGTTCTCGGTTGAGATTTTGAAAATTTTATTGTCTTCCAAACCGTCCATCACCAGTCTAACCCGTCCATGCACAACCATAAATTGAGGATATAATAAAACAAACATGAGAAAAGGCATGTCCCGCACAAGTCACAACAAAAGAAAACACCATGAGCAAGAGTAAAAGCAAAAGCAGAACCAAAAAAGAAAAGAATAAATCTCTAAATTGTATAAAATCAAATGTACATTGCATCATCTTTGATGCAATAATCACCCCCTCCTCCGGTTCATTATGACAGTTGTGAGAAACTCTTGAATTAGAAAATCAAACTTATCTGCTTGAATTATTACAAAAGGGCCAAAAAAAAAAAAAAAAAAAGTGGGATGCATCTCTTTCACACACACACACACACACACACACACACACACACACACACAAAAGCACATGATTGCCTGGCCATATTTGAATTCCTGTGAGCTTCTTGTTTTGGTACGACATTGGTAAATTTCTCACTAGTGCCTGACACATGAGACGCACAATGAAGCCAAAAGAAAAAACGTAATCAATCTCTAAAGTACCCCCATTTTTTTTTTTTTTTTTGGGAACTTTTGATGTTAAAAGTATTCTATCAATAATGTTAATTTTTTAAATGATTATTTTTATAAATAGCCCTTGAATTATACACTATGTCTTGTATTGATCTCTGATTTTTTAATTTTATATATCATTTTCTTTGAACTTTTCTACTGTTATGTCAAAAGTCGTCTGTTAATATTCTGTTTAAAATTATACATAAATCAAACATGTTAATTCTAATCACATGAGTTTTTTATAGATAAAATCACAATTAAATATTTCTTAAAAAATAATTATACTTCAATATATAGAAGAAGATTATAATTTAATTAAAAAAATATAGCGCAAAATGCAATATATAGTATCATTAGAGCTATTTTAGGGGTACAGCTTTCCAACAAAAAAAATAATTACGACTTCAGTCTTAATCAAAGCTCACGTGATTTAAAATTGTCTAATTTATATTTAGTTTTTTTTATGGAATATAGTTATAGGGTTCTTTTTCGTAATAATAAAATATAGTTATAGGGTTCTTTGTCTAATTGTCTAATGTTCAAGATAGTATAATATAAAATTAAAAAATAAGGAACCAAATTGGGACTGAAAATATAAAGTTAACGGTTTAAAACATAATCAAATTTTGAACTTTCAATCATGCACATGTAAACACAAAAAAGGGCCATGTATATCTACATTGAAATGCCTTTTTGTATGGGCATGGGAATCCAATCAAGAGTATTAAACTAGCAAAGAATAATAAAAATTAAGGTGTACTTTTCAAACCTGAAGTGACTGTGATTTGGATTTTGGACAAATCCCTCAATTCAATAAACTCTTTAAACTAGGCAAAGAAAAAGAACAAAGTGAGATTTTTTTTATAAAAAAAAAAAAAAATATATATATATATATATATAAGCATTTTGGCACTATCCTGTGCATCTCGATTACAATCAAAAACCGCACTTTGTCTGTCATACCCTACCCACCTGAAACAATCAACAGCTCACAGAAACTTACAAAATTAGAGCTACAATCATCTTCTCCTTCTGCAGCTAAATTCCATCATATTATACATTATTGATTGGACCCAACAACCACATAACAAAAACAATATAGATAATTTGTGATTCCCTTTGTTTTTTTTGTTTTTTGTTTTTTTTAATAATAAAACAATTGTACCTCTCTCATTCCTTATCTCTCTTTTTCTTTTTCACTCTGCGTTTTAATCACCCAATAACTTCTAACACCTTCCATCACCCAATAACGAACTCAAAAATTATTATACAAGTGGGGCTAATTATAATGTAAATTTAATTATCAAGAAATACAGTCTGAGTCATTAATTATTGATAGATAAATATTTCCATAAAATTACTTCTCATGTAATTGTTATTGTCAATGCTATAACAAT
The DNA here is from genome assembly GCA_024759925.1 of Ficus religiosa. Classification (NCBI taxonomy): domain Eukaryota; kingdom Viridiplantae; phylum Streptophyta; class Magnoliopsida; order Rosales; family Moraceae; genus Ficus; species Ficus religiosa. The sequence continues at coordinate 11,413 of JAFMPE010186481.1, read as the reverse complement.
ACATAAAATAAATAAATAAATAAAAATAGCGTATTTGATGATGCTCTAAGTGCTTAGGGTGAGGGACTATTATAAATTTGTACAAAATACTAAAAAAAGGACAAATTTAAGGAGACTTAATGGGGGCCATATTTAAATTTGTTTATAAATATGTAGATTAGAAAGCAAAAAAAAAAAAAAAAAAGTTTACGGAGGGCTTCAGCTCCGGGGGCCTCCTCTTTGGCTATATCTCAACCCTTATCATAGGGCGTAATGTAAATGAACTAGAATCTAAACTTATTATAAGGTATAAAATCTAACTCTGATATCATTTTAAATGGACTTGATAAAATTATCCTCAAAAACTAACTCAACAGGTATTAAATTCACATATAAACATCCTAAAAGTCCAATATTTTAAAAAAGAGATAAATTCAACTTCTAATAACAACTTCGTTTTGGTTCTTTGGAAAATAAAAGAAAAGAAAATTTAAGACCTCGGTAAAGAGACGAATCAAAATGAGAGCCATACCCTGCGTGTGTGTGTGCGTGTCGTGTAATCCAACCACTTTCTACTCTCACTATCCGTTACTTTCCACTGCAGAAAAGGGCCTAGACGTCGGGTTTTGATTGTCGTTTTCATGGGCTTGGGCCCACCCTCTCTAACTCCAATCATTGTTTTTCTCTCTTTCTTTTTTTTTTTTTTTTTTTTTTCAATTCATAATTTTATTTCTTCAATATATTCAAATATATTCCTTCCTTTTTCACATTTTTTTGGAGTATTACAAAATATTTGAAGAAAAAATAAAAATAAAAACAAAAATCTAAAATCTGGCGTTCTCGAAGCCGTGCAAGTCGCTAACTCTGTTCATTGACTTCCTCATGATAGCCACTTTAGCCAATCTCTCGGCGGCTCGCCAAGCCGAAGTGGGTGTGAGTGGCTCGGGCTTCTCGTCCGTCCGATTGGTCGTCCTCTGCCTGTGGCTCTGCTGCAGCTGATGATGCCTAAGCCGGTTCAGCTCAGAGATCTCGGCTTCCAAGCCACGCAAGTACTCTTCGGCCGAAGCCGAGCTGGATTGCAAGAGCAAAGCGCGGGCCGACGAGAGAAGATGCTGAGCGCCGGAGAGATCGCCGTGCTCGACCAGGCGGCGAGACTCCGCGACGGCTCGCGTCACCACGTGGAGGTTTCTTAGCCGTTGGATGTTTGGTGAGGACGATCTGACGGCCTGGGGGCGGGGCACAACGAGGGCTTGGTCTCTGGAGTAGACAAGCTCCATTGACGACGGATCACGATGCGATGACCGTACGGACAGCACTTGGTGGGACCCAACGGATGACGTGGGGACTTTGAGCTCTAACAGCAATTCTCTCTCCTCCTCCGCGTACAGATCGCCTAAGCGGACCGAACCGTTTCCTAGCGCCACCGGATGGGAGGTCAGCGAGTACGTGGCGGCGATCTCCGCCGGCGACGAGCCGGAGGCGAAACCGAGCTGGAGTCGGAGATCCTGAACCACGACACTCAGCAAGCTGCCGACGCACTTGGCTAGCGCGTCGTCGGACGACGGCTCGCTGAAGCCGACTGCGTGGACCGGGATGTTGAAGTTAGAGAAGCGCGTGGAGGACACGGTCAGGGCGGAGGAAGTGGAGGAGGAGCGCTTCTGGTTTGCGGCGGCGGAGGATTCTGAGAAGAGGATGATGGTGGCCACAGGATTCTTCTCGCGGCGATCTTCTAGAACCTTCGCGGCCTTCTTGATCGCGTCGCCGACGGACATGCCCTTGCCGGCGACCGCGCCGAGAGCGTCGACTATCCGCCGTGCCGATCGCTTCCCCGCGGAGGTCATCCTCCTAAGCGGCAACAACCTCTTCGAGGCCGAGGAGAAGGCGACGATTGACAAACGGTCCGACGAGCTTAGCGAGGAGATCACCAGCCTCATAGTGCGCTTCAGCAACTGTATCTTCACACAGCTCATCGTCGCTCCGACGTCCACAACCGTCACCAGATCGACCGGAGCACGTCGCGCCGGGTTTAGCAGCGACGACGTCGTTCCGCTGACCGCCGGGGCCTTGACTCTCAATACCACCGCGTAGGTCTCGTAGCTCCGACCAACAGCCACAATCGCCGCCTCCGGTAGAAGCCTCACCTCAACATTCTTCGCACCTCGACCACCACCACCATTCTCCATCAGTTGAGGCGGCGTTCTCGGCGCGTTAACGAAGAAGCCTTGAAACTCCGCTGCAGCGCCGATTTCGTCGTCTCCTAATTCGTTCTCGTCGGTTTCAGGTATCGGATTGAATCTTGCGCCGGAAGTCGGAGACATCAAAGGCTCGTCGTCGTCGTAAACTCTCAGACACTTGTTGGCAGTTGTTTTGACGTCTCTGAGCATGGAAGCTTCGTTGATCTTGTTGGTGGTGGTGGTGGTGGTCTGGCCATGGTGGATCGATAACAGAGGAAGCTCCTTCCATCCGGTGCTGCAAACGGGACAGACAAGGATTTGATTCTTCTTGACATGAGACGCAATGCAAGGGAAGTGAAACGAGTGGGAACATTCAGCCGTGAAAATGGCCATCCCTTGCCCAGCCTTCACGCTCTGTAAGCAGATTCCACACCTTGTCTGCAGCTAACAACAATAACAAAAGACGTCATGAACTATTTTCACTGTGCAAAAAGAATGATGAGAACGATTAATAATTGAAAAGGTACAAACAAATAAATAAATGCTTTACTTTGGAGAGACGGAAGGTGGATTTGAGGAGGGAGAAGCTAGAGGGGGATTTGGGAGAGGAAGGATTGGAGAAGTGGAACAATCTGGGGCTGTTTGTGTTGTTGTTCTTTTTGGGGTTTGAGGAAGAGACTTTGCATTGGAGTTTTGGGCTGTTGGGAACTGAGGAAGTTGGCGTTGTGGTGGGGGCGGCGGCGTTGGTGGTGGTGCGGCAGCGGAGGCTGGAACTGGAGACCGGCTGAGACTGTAAACGTGGGGTTGATGGGTTTGAGAAGAACCCAAATTTGGAGCTGATTTTGGGGCTTCTATTGGCGGTGGTGTCGTCAGAATGGTCTTGTTGTGGTTGTTTCTGTGTTGAGATTTTGGGGTGTTTGTCTTTGGGAATGGAAGTGCAAAAGGCCCTTCTCCAACCAGTCACCATATTTGTCTCTTTCTTTTTTCTCTCGGAATCTTGAAGAAATTCACTCTTGCTTTGTTGGAAATGGAATTTGTTTAGTTGTGTTTTTGAAGAACTTGATCGATTGGTGGAGCTGGTGGTAGTAGGAGGAGAAGATGGAGAGGAAAAAGGAAGAATAACATACGGAAAATGAGGAGAAAAACGAAGAAATGGTTTTTAAAGAGTGGGATCATAAGAAGAGAGACTAGAAGAGGCTCTTTCCAATTCTCCCCTTCGCGCTATTTCCCATGTTTCTTTCTTTTTTTTTTTTTTTTGTGTTTGTTTTTTTGCGTCGTTTCTTTTCCCTTTTTTCTTAAAGACCCTAAAGGCCCTCCTCTCTCATCAAAAGGACTCACTGCAAAGGACAAGCCATCACTGGTTGCTGCCAAAACTCAATACCCTCTC
>JAFMPE010186469.1:3916-15296 GCA_024759925.1 Ficus religiosa | reverse complement strand
AAAAAAAGTATAATTTAATTTAAAACGAACCATTAACCAAACAAGCCCTTAAAGAAAATTAAGAAAATGAAAAATTCGGGTTTCTAGAACGTTGCAGTATGAAAAAGAGAAGTACATACTATTATGAAGCCCCAATAGATCACGTGGTGGCGTTGGGACGCTTTAGAAACTCGAGCCGTTTCGTGAAATTCATTTATAATTTCTGGCAGACAAACGTCATGAATGACGAATTCTATCTAGCTAGTCGATAAATCGTGGGACAAAAGTTATCAATTATACATGTTGTCGTTTTCTTTATCAAAAAAAAAAAATTGTTATCGTTGAAAACGAAACGCTGTGCCAGCGGCCATCAATATCATGTACTTGTTTTTTTTTTTTTTTTTTTTAATTTTAAATCACCGAAGAAAGGCAATTTTGGTTGGTGAGACAGATCTTCCTTAATAAATAAAATTAAAAAAAGCGAGATCTTCCTCCAAATATAACTGGTAGAAGATTATAAGATACCTTTTTTTTTTTTTTTTTTTTTTTTTTTTAAAGGAGTCGGGACCATAGTTTATGACACCGTATAGGAATATGATATTTTGTATATTCCATTTGCAATTTGTAAAATTTGAACATTTGGAGTTGTACAAATTAAAATGGATTTAGTTTGTCTGCTCGAATTTAAAAATTTTTGAGTTATTTTGTTAGAGTTGAGTTGAGTTTTGAAATTATACATTTGACAGTAGTGTATGTCAAGGTTTGAGGCCAACAGCTATAGCACGTGGATCTCACGTGTCGATCTGATGGTGGTTATTTTGTATTGGTTTCGATTTTGTGTTTCTTGATTTATGTGATTGTGTGGGTCGATTTGTCACGTACATTTCTTTCCACGTTGCTAGGATTTCTTTTATGTTTTGTGTATGATAGGAAAATTTTTTTTTTATGTGACATCTATTTTTTTGGGCAATAATATTATAAATATTTATTGCTAGTATTATTATTAGATAGAAAAAAATAGAATAACCTTTTTAATGGAACATGGAGAAACTTTTCTTCTTTTATGAATTATTGTAAAATCTCTTAATTATGTTATTTAATAAAACAAATTTATAATTTATGTATAAAATTTCCATAATAACAAATCACAACGTAATAAGTCAAAAAAAAAAATAAAAGAAATAAAAGGTTTCCGTCTGTGTGGAGTAGTTAATCTGGTTATATTTGATGGGGTGGAAAAGTGGAAGGAAGAAACTGAGCTAAAAGAAAAGTAGACGAAATATGATTCCATTTGGATTACAAGTCTATTTTTAAAAATGAAAAAAATTTTTATTTTAAAATGAGAAAGTTTTTTTATTTTGAGATAAGATATTGTTTGAATATGTAAAAAATTTTCTTTTTGAAAACAAAAAATTGCTTAGAGTGAGAAAAAATGATTTTGAGAAAAGTACATTATGAGAATATTTTTAAAATATTTATTTTCTTTTTTAAAAGAGTACTGTACAAAATAAATTTGAAATTAAATAATTTTTATTTTTTAGAATGAGAGGATGATAGAAAAAATTAAGATAAATATTTTTTTACAAAAAGTTTCTAATTTTGGAAATTGAACACGTAATCCAAACAGAGAATATGTTGTTGTTCATTTAGTAAGAAGGAAAATATAAAGGAAAAAAAATAGAAAAGATTACAATTATTATAGGACTCACCTTTTTTCTATCTTTTAAAAAATAAGTGGAAAACATAAATTCTCTTAATGATAATTAAAATTATTTTTTATCCTTACTTTTGAAATAAAAAAATATATATAAAAAAATAAAATATTAATTATATGACTCTTGCTTTTCTTTCATTGAAATCAAATAACATAAAAATAAAAATAAAATAAAATCTTTCTTCTATCTCTCATTTCCTATCACTTTTCTTTTTTTATGTAGATTTCGTTTGGTTCGTTAATTTAAGTTAAAAATTTTAAATTTCAATAGTAAATTTTTTTAAATTTTTAAAAAAAATAAAAAATTTTTAAAAATAAAAATGAAAACAAAAAAAAATAAAAAAAATTAAATTAAATAATTTGAAGCATCCAATCAAATATGCACTTATTGTTTTCTTCTATCTACGAGTTAAATAGCAGCTTCTCGCATTTCGTACTTTTTCTTTGTCCTTCCTTTTTCTATTTTTTATTTTTTGTGTTTTAAGGTGGTAGTATCTCTACTCGCATCTCTTCAAAATCACAGAGACTGGCGTTCACGCGCTTCGTAATTTCGCTTTCGTTTGACAAAAACGTGACGATAAAGGACGAGATTTGTACACGTGGTCCGTGGTTCCCATTCACGTTTCTAACAATAGTCCTTCTCTTCTTCTAGAGTGTCGTCACGCTCTTTTGTCGCACGTGAACTTATTGAACTTTTGTTTTTATTAATGTCAGACCTACCAATCATGTGAACCGCTCGTGATGTCAACTAAAACAAATAATCTTCAGAAAAAAAAAAAAAAGAAAACAAATAATCTTCTATTAAAAATAATAATAATAAACAAAAGGATTAACCTCACAAATTGTCCTTTGATCTTATGTTACATACCTTGCGTATAATCTAAATTTTAGAATTATAATTTAATTTTTATTTTTTTCTTCAATTTTACTATTTACATAATTTTGTAACTCAAATTTAAAAATTCATAATTTTACATAAACATATCTAAATGAGATGATTTTTTTAATTGTATAGAATTTTAAGACCAACGAAACAAGTTTCATATTGATATTTTTTCTGAATATATTTCAAGTTTTTATATTTTTTAACTTTAATAATTTAAACGTCTTGATAAACGTACAATCGATTCAAACTCAAATTTTACAATTCAAACATTAGTATCAAACGCATGCTTAATTTCATCTCTAACTTTTTATAAAATTGTCTCAAACTTATGGTCTGTTTGGTAATTAAGTTAGGATCCATTTTGTCATGTTGAAGCTTGAAGTCTAATCAAAATTTATATACCTTGTATTTTTCATTTTTGGACATTTTAAATACTTTGTATTCGAATTAGATTCTTAGTTCAAGTTTGAAGTAGTAATTTAAACCTTTTATCAAAATGTATCCTTTTGATTTATTAGTTTAATTAAAGTTCAGCCTTTACTCAAGTAGATGTAAAAAAGATGATGAAATATTGGTTATGTTTCATTTAGTTAAATATTATCTTATGTTAGCAATACATACACATCCTATCTTCATCTACAATCCATTATGAATTCAACTAATATGCTCATTTTCTTTCCCTTTTGTGGAACTTTTGCCACCGCCACCATGGCTAGTGAAGGTGATCAGCAGTTCGATAATCTTAATGGGGATGGAGTCAAAAAGTTCAAATTGAGAGTTTCTCGATTAGATCTAACCGGCGAGCTTCTGGCGATTTGGGACCTGGCGAGGCCTTAGTGATCCAATAGTTAGTGTGACAATCTTTTACCTCTAATTGAGTCGATTGATTTTCTCTGAGTTGTGGCATGTGATGGAGTGGCTATTCCATGTGAGGCGAGAATTTTGTAGGTGATGTTTATTTTATATTCATAGTTTGTTTTTGTGTTTAAGTTTTAGTTTTGTAATAAAGGAGATAGTTTTCTCACCTCCGGTTTGTTTTGGTGTGTGTGTTTTGCTTGAATTATTTTTTGGCGATACATGCCTATGAGTTCCATTAGTATTAGGGCTACATAGAGTTTGTTGTAGTCTATGTACTGCAAGTGATTGCTTTTCGATCAATCGGAATATTTAATCGATTGTAAATTTTTTTTAAAGCTTTATACATGTTCGATTATAGGATAGCTCAGGAATTCGATAAATTTTCCTGTCACCGGGTTTCGACTTATATCTTCCTCATTGAGCTTTATCAGATTTTACTGATGGGATCGATTTTAATTTAGGATTATATCTCTTGTATTATTGGGTTGTTTCGTATTTGATATTAATGTTTGTGTCTAATTTTAGTTTTAATGAGAATTTTCCTTTAAAAAAAAAAAAAACTCATTTTCTTATCCCTTTTTACGACTCTTTGCTATACTAATATTTTATCAGCTAAAATATCATGTCAAAAGATGCTTTCAATTCAATAATATCATGAAATTATTGTCGGAACATGAAAATCAAATGGGGGAAAAAAATACATAAATAAAAAAGAGATATACAAGTCAAATCTATTAAGTCCAGAGACAGCTAGGGAACGAGGGTACAATTTGTTTTCTATATTTCAATTCAAAACTATACAAATTTTCTACTTTACTTCATTAAAAATTTAAAATTATCACATAATTCTTATTAAAATTATTTCTATATAAAAATCTTATATTTTTTTTACCGTATTAAAAATTAAAATTTCTCATATAATCCATTAAAATTTTACTTTTTGCATAAAAAAAATTTAAAATACCCCCTTAAAAACTTTTACTTTTTAAGTTAAAAAAAAAACTATTTAGTTTTTATACTTCAATTTTATTTAATCTAAAAAAATAATATACACCCTCATTAAAATATATGTTTCTGGCTTGACATCCATTATCAAAAAGACCAAAGAGAGAGAAAAAAAAAAAAAGGCTATAATAATGAAAAAACAAAAGTTTAATCTATAACTATACATGGAAAGTAGAAAATTTTTAACTTTTGAAGCGTTTTCGTCCAAAATGGAAGAAAATATTTTGTATTTACTTTTGATCTCTTAATTTTTTTCGATTTACAATATTGTTTTTTTTATTGGTAAATTTATTTTTCATTTTAATCATTTTATCTTTTTGTTTTTTTGTATTCCTTACATGTGTCTTTTTTTTTTTTTTTCAGGTTGTTTGTTATTATTATTTTAAATATTTTCTGGGTCTATTTTTTTAACTTATTATTTTAATATTTTCTTATGTAGATAAATTTTTTTAAAAAATATATTTAATATGGCCGTGGCACATATTTAGCCAAGTAATAATTAACAAATCAATCTGCCCAAAATCTGTTATCTGTCCCCACTCTCGTCGTCCTTTCACCGTTCATTATTATTTTCTTCACGTCGAGTTTTCAAAGGCCAAGCTATTTTTTTTTTGTTTTTTTGGGAAAATAATGGCCAAGCAATTTTGATCCAAGAATTTTACACGTTCCAACTTTCAACTCATTTTCCAGCTCAAACACTATTTATTTCCTTAAGCCCAGAAAACGACTCTGTCTGTCTTTTTTCCCCGCTCTCCTGTGTATTTCTATTTCTTAGGCACTTCATTTATTTTTGTGTCCGAGACTTTTTACTCCACCAAAATCGCAATTCGGAAGTTTGTTCACCATTTAACACGTTGAAGCCGGTTCACCAGTTTATCACGTTTCTGACTGACCATATTATTTCCAGTTAAAAAAAATATATGTATATATATATATATATCAACGTTTGGTCCTCGTTGTGCACCTCTCGTGGCTTAGCCTCACTCCACAGAAATCTCAAAACCATTTTCTCGGCCACCAAACACTCTGTCTAGAGACAGGTAATTATTCTAAACATTATTTTCTCTCTCTATCTCTCTCTGTGCTTTTGCATGGTTTTTTTTTTTTTTTTTTTCATCTCTTGTAGTTCTTGAGATTCATTTTCTGGAGGTCAAGGATTTTCGTTTGCCAGTATCCTACCTTCTGTTCTTTACAGAATCTTTTTTTAAATGCGAAATGATTTTCCCATAAATTACTACAATTTATAATGATTGTTTCAGCCACAATAATAGAGACTAGATTGACCCCGTTTTGTGGCCCTTTTTGTTGACTTTTAAACCCGCATCACACTCTCTGATGGTTCGTTCGATGTTACTTTATATACATATATACATATAATAGTATCATTATTAAATATTTCCTCTCTTTCTTCTTACCTTCCTTGCAGAAAGTTGCTGTCCGTCGCCTGAGGAGCCTGATTTTTAATGTAATTATTTTTAAATCGATTCATTGTGTTGATAGCCATTGAAGCAAAAGCAAAAGGTCCTCCAGAGTATTTTGTCGTTTTTTTTTTTTTTTGGGGGGGGCCTTTTTCCCATTTCTGTGCCTTTCCTGTATTCAAATCCACAAGGTTATAAAACCAAAAAAAAAAAAAGGTCAGCATAGTTGTCATGCTTATTTGGTTTGGTTTGGTTTGGTTTTGTTGTGTTTTATCGTTATTTTCTTTGTATTAAAACGGCCATTTTAAAGCTCACATACTTCTTATCTTTCCTATCATCAGAGAACGTGTCGTTTATATTTCGTCCGTTTCTGTCGGATTTCATTTCTTAAGGTTGTTTTTTATTCGTGAATACTTATCTGCTTGGTTTTGGTCTAATCAGCTCATTTGTTCTTCATGTGTTTTTTAATTTTTCACTAGGAATCTGATTTCTGAACAAACCTCATTTCTCCTTTTAACTTAATCTTCTTTTGTTTTATCTTAACAGGAAACAAGAAGCATATGTACACACACACACACATAAACGTGTAGATATATATATGTGTGTGTGTGTGTGTGTGTGTGTGTGTGTGTGTGTATGAATATATGTATTGATGAGAATCAAGCAAGCATAAATCCAGTGCAACTGGTGTAGCAACGGGATTGAGGAATCTCAAAATCATGTCTTCATCATCTTGGGTCACATCTGTGTCGTGTTCATCATTTGGAATTATTCATTCCTCAGAGGAGGAATCGTCTTTCTCAGCTGTATTCCAATGGCTAAGATTCATTTTCCTCTCTCCGTGTCCTCAGAGGGCTCTTTTGTCTTCAATAAGCCTCCTTTTCTTGCTTGCCCTCTTGGTGTTTGCACTCCAAAAGCTCTTCTCTCGGCTCTTCTCCCATGGCAATGGACAGCCCAATTCCAACCTAAACAAGCCCCTCCTAAGGAGCAACAACACAGCGGCTCATCTCAGAACAACTCTCCGGTTCAAACTCTCGATTATTGTCACCGGTTTATTGTCACTTTGTTACATTGTTATATGTGTTTTAGCTTTCACTAGAACCACAGATTCCACATGGAAGATAGTGGATGGTGTTTTCTGGTCAGTTCAAGCCGTAACTCACATAGTGATCGCGGTACTAATCGCTCATGAGAAGAGATTCCGAGCCGAGACTCACCCGTTATCGCTTCGAATTTACTGGATTGTGAACTTTGTGGTCATTTCCCTGTTTGCCACATCTGGGATCATTCGTTTAGTCTCGAGCCAGGGTTCGAATTTGATATTGGATGATATAGTCTCGATAATAGCTTTTCCCTTGTCGATTGTTCTTCTTGTTATTGCCATTAGAGGCTCAACCGGGATTACTTTGGTTGGTGAATCGGAACCAGGAATGGACTTGGAACCACTTTTGAGCAAAGCCAACGTGAGTGGCTTTGCCTCAGCTTCCATAATTTCCAAGGCCTTTTGGTTTTGGATGAACCCGCTTCTCAGCAAAGGCTACAAAGAGCCGTTGAAAATGGATCAAGTCCCGTATCTTTCACCGCAACATAGAGCCGACAGAATGTCAAAGCTCTTCGAATCAAAATGGCCTAAACCACAAGAAAAATCAGGCCACCCGGTCAGGACTGCGCTTCTCAGATGCTTCTGGAAGGAGATTGCCTTCACAGCTTCCCTTGCAGTAGTCCGTCTTTGTGTCTTATACGTCGGTCCTGTTCTTATCCAGAAATTCGTTGATTTCACCTCAGGAAAAGGAAGTTCCCCTTATGAAGGGTACTATCTAGTATTAATTCTTCTCGTGGCGAAGTTTGTTGAGGTCCTAACAACTCACCAGTTCAACTTCAACTCTCAAAAGCTAGGAATGCTCATCCGTTGCACTCTCCTCACTTCTTTGTACAAGAAGGGTCTTAGATTGACGTGCTCAGCTCGGCAGAATCACGGGGTCGGACAGATTGTGAATTACATGGCGGTTGATGCACAACAGCTCTCTGATATGATGCTTCAATTGCACTCGATATGGCTGACGCCATTGCAAGTTGCGGTGGCCCTGGTGCTTCTCACCAACTACCTTGGTGCCTCGGTGATCACTGCAGTTCTTGGAATTATAGCAATTATGGTGTTTGTTGTGTTTGGAGTGAAAAGGAACAACAGGTTTCAGTTTAATGTAATGAAAAACCGAGACTTAAGGATGAAGGCCACGAACGAGATGTTGAACTACATGAGGGTGATCAAGTTCCAGGCTTGGGAGGAACACTTCAACAAGAGGATTCAAACTTTTCGTGCGTCGGAGTTCGGGTGGCTGAGCAAGTTCATGTACTCGCTTTCGGCCAACATTGTGGTCATGTGGAGCACTCCATTGCTGGTGTCAACGCTCACCTTCGGCACAGCTATTCTGTTGGGAGTTCCTCTTGATGCAGGGACGGTGTTCACAACCACTTCAATCTTCAAAATTTTGCAAGAGCCAATCAGGACTTTTCCGCAGTCTATGATTTCGCTCTCACAGGCTATGATTTCGCTCGGGAGATTGGATCGCTACATGCTTAGTAGGGAACTTGATGGTGATTCCGTGGAGAGAGAGGAGGGTAGCAATGGCAGAACTGCAGTCGAGGTTGAAGACGGTACGTTTAGCTGGGACGATGAGAATGGTGAAGCGGTCATAAAGAACGTAAACTTGAAGATCAACAAAGGGGAATTGACAGCTATAGTTGGGATGGTTGGCTCTGGGAAGTCTTCACTCCTAGCCGCAATTCTCGGCGAGATGCATAAAATATCGGGCAAGGTATGATTAAGTTGCAACATTTAGCATCACATTTATAAGTATACACAACCGCACACGCGCATTATATGTAAGCATTTCTCGTGTGTTAATATTTCCTTTTGGTTTCTTAATAACAGGTGCGAGTTTGTGGGACAACTGCATATGTTGCTCAAACATCATGGATTCAGAACGGAACTATTGAAGAAAACATCCTGTTTGGTTTGCCAATGGACAGGAGGAGATACAATGAAGTAGTCAGGGTCTGTTGCTTGGAGAAGGACTTGGAAATGATGGAGTTCGGGGATCAAACTGAGATCGGAGAGCGTGGAATCAACTTAAGTGGTGGCCAAAAGCAGCGGATTCAGCTTGCCAGGGCTGTGTATCAAGACTGTGATATCTATCTTCTTGATGATGTGTTCAGCGCCGTTGATGCTCATACTGGCTCTGAAATTTTCAAGGCAAGTTAATGCTAACGAAATTTCTTGTAACCTATGCATTGTGAATTTTTTATTTTGATTAAAAAAAAGAAAAAAAGGCGATTCTCGTTGGTTCTTTTGTTGCTTGCTCTTTGATATCCTGAAAATTGCAGTACTTCATATCTATTTCGTTCCACAGGAATGTGTAAGGGGAGCGCTCAAGAACAAGACTATCATTCTAGTAACTCATCAAGTCGACTTCTTGCACAATATTGATCTTATCTTGGCAAGTCTTCTCTCTCTCTCTCTCTCTCTCACTTTCTCTCTCTCTCTGTTTCATTTTCCGTCTTTAGTAGTAACTTATTTGCTTCCTTATAAATCAGGTCATGAGAGATGGGAGGATAGTACAATCAGGAAAGTACAATGAACTGCAGGAGTCAGGCATGGAATTCGGAGCACTAGTAGCAGCCCATGAAACCTCAATGGAGCTTGTAGAAGCAGGTGCCACCACGAGCACTCAGGATTCCCCAAAACCACAAAAACCCTCTCGATCCTTTTCGAACCATGGGGAGACCAATGGGGTGAGCAACACCCCTGACCAACCAAAATCTGAGAAGGCCAATTCCAAGCTCATCAAAGACGAGGAGAGAGAGACTGGAAAAGTGAGCCTCCACATCTACAAAATTTATTGCACCGAAGCCTATGGATGGTGGGGTGTGGCGATGGTGTTGCTGCTGTCTTTTGTGTGGCAAGCATCTTTAATGTCTGGTGATTACTGGTTAGCCTATGAAACCGCAGAGGAGCGTGCCATGTCGTTTGATCCTTCGCGTTTTATTTCTGTTTACAGCATAATAGCTGTGATTTCAGTTGTGTTGGTTGCTATAAGAGCCATAACTGTTGCCGTTGTGGGGCTTGAGACTGCACAGATTTTCTTCTCTCGCATCCTCAACAGCATCTTGCATGCCCCCATGTCGTTTTTCGACACTACACCATCGGGAAGAATTCTCAGTCGGGTAAGAATCATCCTATTCCTAGTTCGATATTAGCTACAAATAAAAGTACGCCAACTTAATCAGCTAAACTGATAGATCTTCCTTCCCATATAACAGGCATCGACTGATCAGACCAATATTGATCTCTTTATTCCCTTCTTTATAAGCATTACCGTTTCCATGTACATCACACTGCTCAGCATCTTCATCATCACATGTCAATACGCCTGGCCGACAATATTCTTATTGATTCCGCTTGCTATCCTGAATGTCTGGTATCGGGTACGAGTCACGGCCCTCATCTTTAGTCTCTTTTGTTCTATTCTCTTCTTACACTTCGCGAAATAAGTATGAACATATGAAAATCGTTATTTACATTGGTTTTCAGGGATACTACCTTGCAACATCTCGCGAATTGACTCGCCTTGATTCGATCACGAAAGCTCCTGTAATCCATCACTTCTCTGAGAGTATCTCCGGGGTCATGACGATCCGCTGTTTCCAGAAACAGGACCGGTTCTGCCAGGAAAATATCAGAAGGGTAAACGAAAACCTGCGCATGGATTTCCACAATAACGGATCGAACGAGTGGTTGGGCTTCCGTTTGGAACTTTTGGGAAGCTTCATTCTGTGTTTGTCCGCTCTGTTTTTGGTCTTGCTACCGAGCAGTATTGTAAGGCCAGGTATGAGATTTTTCCCAAATCACCACGACTAACACAAACAACATCATACATAGCTTGAACAACTAATTCTTTATTTTCTTACCATGATACAGAAAATGTCGGTTTATCTCTTTCTTACGGATTGTCGCTTAATGGGGTGATGTTCTGGGCCGTATACATGAGTTGCTTTGTGGAGAACAGAATGGTGTCTGTTGAAAGAGTGAAGCAGTTCACCAACATTCCATCCGAAGCGGAATGGGAAATCAGAGACCGTCTTCCTCCTCCGAATTGGCCCGCCCAGGGCAATGTTGACCTCAAAGACTTGCAGGTTATTGTCTCCGTCAACTCTCCCGAACTCTACTTGCTTAGCGACCAAGTTATATCAGAATCTGTTATTTGCAAATTAATGAACTGTTGGTTAAAAAAATTAAAAAATACACTCACATTGAGAATGAATTGTTAATGAGCACTGCAGGTGAGGTATCGGTCGAACACTCCGTTGGTTCTGAAAGGAATAACTTTGAGCATTCGTGGCGGAGAGAAGATCGGAGTGGTTGGTCGAACGGGAAGTGGGAAGTCGACAATGATACAAGTGTTCTTCAGGCTTGTGGAGCCCTCGGGAGGGAAGATTATCGTCGACGGCATCGACATCTCC
>JAFMPE010186370.1:8180-25865 GCA_024759925.1 Ficus religiosa | reverse complement strand
ATTGGGAGTTCATCATCCGTTAGATAAACTGTTAAAGCTAACGTTATTAATGGGAAGACGAAGTCTAACCCCAACACCTATCTTTTTTTAAAAATGCAAACCCCCGTATATGTACAAAAACAATCACAAAATATTATTGAAGCATTTAAGTTTTTAAAGATATCAAGTTTACCTTCTCAATCTGTTTTAAATGTTATTTTATATGTGGCTTAATTCAAAAAGATTAAAGAATAATATATCACAATGATCAAATAAAAATTACAATCAAAGAAATATTTGAATCAAACAAATACTTCAATCATTTTGAGAACGTTTTAAGTTTTATGATTATTTTATTTGATAGTTTAGCTAAGAATTAGGGCCTATTTTGTAGAGCTTTTTAGAAGCTGTTTTTGGACCTGCTTAGGTCCAAAAACAGCTTCTATAAACATTTGGATGATATGTCAGAAAAGTTTTCAGTCTCCAAAAGTGTTTTTTGTCAAAGCTAAAAAATATGACTTCTGGAAAAGTTATTCTGAGTAAACTTTAAATTTATAACAAAATTTAAATTAGATATTATAAATTTTATTTAACATTTTTAGTATTTATTAAAATACTTTAAAGATCATTTTGATCTCAAAAATTATTTGATTATAAATACTTACTGTGAAGTCACATATTTTGCTTTTCATTTTTTTATTAATTAGAAACAAAACAAAAACTCCGTGAAACGACCTTAGAACGACAAGAGTACGGAGAACGATAACGGATAAAGACGAAAATGCACAACCATCAATAAAGTGACCGAGGATAAACGACAACAAATATAAACCCACAACTAAAGGCGTAAAGAAAACGACAACAACCAAAAAAAAAAAAAAAGAAAAGTAAAATGATGAACAAAAATGATAAAATAAAAAGAGAGGCACGTTAAACAACAGGAAATTAAAAAATATATATATAAATCAAAGAAAAAAAAAAGAAATAAAACTCACAATCTCCAAAACGGAAAAATGGTGACGGTGGATAAAAACACAATGACATCAAAAAAAGACTGCTGAAGAAAAACGACAGCAGGAAATAAAATGCCAAGCACAGAGAACAACAATAAATACTTTAAAAAAAGAGTGATTAGTCTAAATGATCCTTAAATTATTAAAAATGTGATGATTTAATCTCTGTTTTTTTTTAAAAAAAATTTTTGCCGAGATGACTTTGAACCCTCTAAATATTGACAATCTTAGTCTTATTCGTCTGATTTCGTCAAAAAACTCATTGAATAGTCACGTGAGAAGCACACGTCATGCTTTTTGGAGGTCAAATAAGTAATTTTTGTATCCAAATTAGATTTTCGTGAAATTTAAGGCTAAAATGAGAGGGTTTTTCCTCAATTTGTGAGAAATTAGGGTTTTTATTTTTATTTTTTTTTCATGTAACTTCCAGAAACCAAATATTGGATTGTTTGAAATTCAAAAGATCAAATCTAAGGAGGTGTTTGGTGAATGAGTTTAGTTTAAGATTTTTAAATTTCAATAGTAATTTGTCAGAAAAGACAAAAAACTTTTTCAGAAAAAGATAAAAATCATGATGAAAAAAGTACAATTTAGTTTAAAATATTTTTGAAACCAAACATGCCCTAAGAAAATGAAACGAATTTGACAGCTTCAAGGATGATTAGAAAACTTACAACCAACAGGGACTTTGAGTTGAAGGAGTAAGAGAGAGAAAGGGCATGGATATGAGGAAAGTAGATTCATAGTCCTCCCTCCTCAACTCCTCCGACGGCCCGAAGTACGACCGCGCTGTCCTTAGCCTTGTCGCCTAGCCTGCCTATCGACGAGCAAATCCGCATAGCCGCCGCCATCAACTTCAAGAACTACCTCAAGTCCGCTGGTCCCCTGCTGCATCCTCCTCTGACCCCCTCGCTGTCGCTCCCCCTTCCCCCATCCCCCGACTCTAAGAAGCCATCTCCGAGAATCATCCCTCTCATGCTCTCCTCCTCCCAGCCATCTTCGACCTTGCATCACAACAGAGAGAGATAGAGCAAGGGAAGGGGGTGGGTTGGGCTTGTCGATGCTTAGATCTGAGGAGGGGGGGTTCAGCCCTCCCTCTCTCCTCTTTTTTCTTACTTTTTTTTTTAAATGAATATTGGGTTTTATTTTTTCAAAAAATAAGTGTATTTTCATCTTTTAATGGTTAATCTTACTCATATAATGAGTCACGTGACCTTTTCCCTTAAAAACTTTACAAAATTGGACGGAAAGGATTAGATTGTCACCATTTAGAGAGTTTAGGATCATCTTAGCCAAAATTAAAAAACATGGATCAAATCGTTACCTCTTCAATAGTTTAGGGACCATTTAGGCCAATTACTCTTAAAAAAAAAAAAAAAAGATATTTAGAGCATAAGCAACAGAAACATAAAGACGAAATCAAAACAAACAAACGACAACAAAGAAAACAGTATTCATAATAGATATAAATGCGCGTGCACGCGCACACACACTAGAGATTGGAACCGATTCAATTACTTGATTAATTGTCTAAGTTCGTCATAAAGGAGAAGAAATTCTACTTGACAGGCAAGGTGACAAGAAAAATTCGGAATTATAAAACTCTTGAACAATCTGTTAAGTTCTAGAGCCAGTTCAGTTCATAACAATCTCTCAAAATGTTAGCTGCCTTCTGCGGTAAATCATCAAGTTTTTCCACCTGCAAATACAAAAACCGGATGCTGAAGTCCAGAAAGACCAACTAGGTTGTGCAAATGCAAACCGAAAAGTCTGAAAAGTCTTCATTTTCAATTCTTCCCTTCTCCAAATGGCTTCGTAAGAACTCGAGGTCGGAAGTCGCAAGAGTTAAATCTTGGACGGTTCGCCTTCTATACAGACATCTTGTTAGTCCCCGCCATACAGCACAAATCATTGAGCTGATCATAAGAAGTATTCTCATAGAAACAGATAATCGCATTGAAGAATATAATTTTATTTTTAAAAGCCAATAATAAAATGCAACTGCAGGACATATAAAGTCAATCTCATGTACAAAAACATATAAATCCAATACCTATTTGCGGTATTGGACAATACCAAGTATTTGTTCCTGGTGTTTTTGGCTTAAGGCCACAGAAAGTAAAATATGCAGTGAGAAACAGTATCAATCTCAACCCAACTCCCTGTATCAATTGCACCAATCAAATATATAAATTCCACTCTATTTCCTGCATCAGGGCATGACCAAGAATGATAAAGACGGAAAAATCTCACAAAAATAGTTGTGCTGCGGATTTAAATGCCCATCTATGTTCAGGTAATGCATTTACCTCCAGAAGAAAGCAGGGCATGTATTTTCCTGGAATAACTGAGAAAGTCTGATCAAGTTGGAATGCTTTCTTACGAACCTGAGATAAGAAAACCGGAGAAGAAGAGTTTCCAGAACTTATCCTCCTCCAAAATTATGCTGAAAAAGTAGTTACCAAAAAAGAAAAAATAAAAAAATAAAAAAAAAAAGATTAGAAAATCCAAATAGCACTAAATAAAACAGTCTTGACTGGTTTTTGTAAACGTTAAAAACTAACTCTCTGTTTACATCCAGACACATATCTAAATTCCATTTCCTTTTTCCTGTATCCTTGGGTCATGATATGTCCAAGAAAGATTGCGGTATAAACCATAAGCAATCATTCTCCAGTATTTTAATAGTAATAACTCGATTTGAGGGTTTAACCTATCCAACTCAGTCCACGCATGACTCACTCGATACCAGATACCAGGGGCCAAACTTTCTTGACATAGTTGCTCATTTTGTAATCCGGAAAACTACCACTCAAGATGATCCATGTACCAATAATGCCGTCCCGTAAAGCTAATGTTATCTGCATCTCAAACAAAACACATCTTCACGTCCCTGTGAGCTTGCAGGAATTAATGCGCTCTGCAAATAAGCATAAAAGAAGAAATTACATCTATTAGACAATCAATGTATTGGGACTGAAAAGACAAAACTTTACAAGATGATAATTTAAGACCAAAAAGTGAAGTGAATATCATAAATTTGTAATAACCAAGTATGGAGATGTGAGTCATTTTCATAAATGGAAAGAAATTTACTCACTCTCCAGACAGCAAAAAGTGAACAGCACATTCTAAAGTATGACCAAGTAAATTTACTCATTTTCAAAAAAGGAATTTTTTTTTTAAATGCTGATCTAAAAACAGTTTTGATTTATCTTTTCCTTTATTTCATAGGAAGCCTATTTATATTTTATGATATGCAGAAAAGCAGACAACAGAGAATACTAAAAATGGTATTGATGAACATCATTGCAGCAATATAACATGTCTGAACAAAAGTACCAGGTGTCACAATTCTTCTGTTTTTTTCAGAACTAACCTGTCACGATAATGAGATTAATTATTAGAAGACATCCGAAAAACATTTCAGAAAAAATTTGAACTTTTCTTTTTCTGCATTTTTCTAGCTGTTACAATGTTGAACTACAATTTATTAGCCCTGATACCTCTCTCTCTCTCTCTCTCTCTCTCTCTCTCTCTCATAATTAAGGAGACTCAATAAATTCAAGATTCTAGTTTTGTCCTTTTACTTTTTTGTGTTTTTCCTATTTTTGCTTGAAGCTTGCTTATTCTACCACGGTTTTAACCGTTAGAACACCTTGAACTTCATGTTTCATAATGGATAACTATATGTTACTGACATTTTTTTGTTTCCCATGGTAACTAAAGACTCCGAACCTGGTATCAACTCAGAAAATAGCTACCTCATATGGGCGCACATGAAGGAGAGTGTTTAGTATATGGGTGATGTTAATGGATTCTCATTGCTAAAGGCCACCCAGATATCCTATCTCTACAAGGCCACCCAAATTTATAGGCACCAAAATGGGGAAAAGGTTATAAAAAATATCTTCACAATATGAAAACACACAAAACAGACTCTCCGATTTTATGTACACTAGGCAGAAATAATGACAACACAGCCAACAGCTAGTCAATCTATTATCTAGTCACGCAACTCACTTTCGAGGTGCAAGTCTATTGACCATTGTAAATTATGGCCTCTAACTGCAAGTCTGGTAATGCCTTCATCACCACATGGATTATTTTAACAGGATAAAGGAGCGGAAAAGGATGGATTTAAAGGGGAAAATACAAGGTCTAAGTCTCATTTTAGATCATTCAAAAAAGCGACATTTTCTGTTGTCTTATTTGTACCTCTAGTTCCTGACGAGGAATCAGTTTTATGGTATGAAATTACAGGATATACCTAACTAGAACTAATCAAATTGGTCCTTCTGCAGTATCTCATGTCAACTTCTGTTATTTTGACAATTCTATATAGTCATCCTTACCCAGCACTACGGTTCACCTTTTAATCAAGAAAGCTTAACGTAAAAAGTAGAAAACATTTTGCGATTCCTGAATAACAATTCTGCTACGATCTATAATTCGTCTTAGCATCACCGGTTGTCTCATAAAAAATACACTATTGGAAAATAGCTTCAAGTGCCCCATGAGTAAAACACTGAAGCATAATTTCCAGATCATTATAACCATTACTTCTAACTGAGGTTGCATACCACGACAACTATTTGGTAAAAACTATAGGGCCTCATGATTTTCCGGGCAGTGATCGTGCTATCACAGTTAGGAGAATAACTTGACAAACCACTAGTACAAGCATTTAAAAAAAAGACTCCTCAGATATGTAAGCCATTCGTTTAATTGAAACTAGTTCATTTTCTCCTTTATCCCGTCTTTCCAAATTACTCTAATACAGGAACAATAACAATTAACTATTATTTGCGGGAGAAACTATGAAATTACTTAAAGTCGAACTTATTGTGCCTTGCAAACTCTGAAGTCTCGTAACGAAAAAAGAAAAAACACAGTCCAAGAAATACAAAAAGACCGGTTTTCATCCAAACCAACATGAACCTTGAATGATTGCAGAATTGAGTACAACAAACCTCCACAGCATCCATAGAAAGCAGAGGCTACATGATCCCAAGAAGTACATAACTTGTTTTGGGACATCAGTTTGATATCTGGAATAGAGCATAAGTTTAAAGACGGTAAAAGATTTTTTAATTAAATATAATCCTAACACAAAAAGATTACTCTGCCCTAGTGCTAAGCAGATTTTGAAGACCAAACTGCAAATCTAGATTACAACAAGGGTGATGTACCTTGGTGCCTGAATTAGCTGAAACCTTTGTAGTTTCAATAACATACTTTCCTTTTGATCCCATCTTGTAAAATGTTACTGAAAAAGATGCAAAATTCTTGGTCACAAACAACACCACCACATGTTCAGGCATGGGACTACAGCTCACAAATAAAATATAATTAAACCTCTCAAAAGTGTTCTAGGAAAACGTGCATCAGAAAACAGAAAACTTCAGGAAGAAAAAGTAAAGCAAGATTTATGAGGAAATAACCCAAGTGATGCTGACGTCAAATAATTGACAGTTTGAAAGAACATATAGCCGACACCGTTGAGAAGACATAAGAACTCAAGTGAATCTAACGTTACTCAAATACCAAATCATTCCAAAAAATATTTCAGATTATAAATTGGTATGAGCATAAAAGAAGTAGAAAAATCCAGGTCCATACACCGAGCACAGTCCTATCCACAAACTCACCAGTTGATTTTAGCAAACAGTAAACTATAGGAAATTTAACAAAAGATGCTAGAGAAACAATAAACTATAGTCATATGGATTTCCAATCTTAGCTGTACAATGAGGTACACAATTACCTTTGTCACCAGCTTTCCATTCCATTGCAGCCATGTATTCCCTCACTCCGTCCAGTACATACATCCTGCCAGGACCATTTCTCCAAACACGGAAGTAAAACTTCCACTCCTTGCCTGCTATATCCCAAACTTTAATGGGGTATCGATGCCCCTGGGGAGCGGATGGAAAAAATGACTGTTCCATTATCAGTACTTTGTTAATGTAACTTCCAGCCAAAAATAAAACATACAATTGATTTCCAAACCATTCATTAGGAAAACAAACGCTACATTCTTTAGTTAGACCATCTACAATGCAAAATGCCACTTTGACACCAAAAATACTGTTAACATAGAATTTTGCTCTATTTTGTGCACCGAAATCTTGTTGGAGCTGTCCATATCCAGTTCATCATTCGGAACTGTTAGTTTACCAATTCTCCCAAAAGCTTAAGCTATTAGGAGGTGGGCCAACAATAGTTTTATATTTCAACACTCCCCCTCACATGCAGACCAGACAATGGGCAAACGTGCGGACAAATATTAATTTGAAAGTCCAACACAAATTATAAGAAGCCCGAAACATATTACAAGCCCAACACGCAATAATAATAAATGGGGTTAAATAGTACAATTGCAGGGATTCGAACTCAGGACCTCTTGCTCTAATACCATATTAGTTTACCAATTCTCCCAAAAGCTTAAGCTATTAGGAGGTGGGCCAACAATAGTTTTATATTTCAATAGGAACCATATCAACATTTTATAAAATAAAAAATATTCTAAAATAATAATTAATTTAAAATGATAATGTTTTAGTTTTTAAATGAACAAGTCAACACACCAACGAACGGCAACAAATGCCAAATTTAGCACCAAAATAAAAAGCACTGAAGAGTTAGTTTCCTTCCCAAATGCCAAAATTTAGCATTGGTACGTAAATTTGGCACTGCATTTGAAATGCCTTTACCTAATGGAACAATTACAAACCCAGATAAAAAGGATTAGTCTTATTTCCCCTTCCCTCATTTTTTTGATGAGGAATATTCATTTTAACGAAATTTGTCTTCCCTGTAACGTTAAAAAGTTCACAGTTCACTTGTGAGATGCACAATGAAGATTGCTTTGCATCCCAGAAATGAAGAAAATAACTAGTATGACTTAATAGTGAAAGTTTTTTGTTCAACCTGAAACATGTTTACCAAATTCTACAGAATAAAACAGCGACTCTGAAACGATCCAAGACTAGAAATGAATTAATGCTTATTATGCACAGAAAACGCAATTGCAAAACCAAAGAAATGGTTAACACAAAAATGCAATGACGAGAACTAATACAGGGTATGATGCATTCATCTTCAAAAATAAGACACTCAAGCCTTAATTGGACAACAAAAGTTAAACTACATCTTGCACTAGCACGCATATTTCTAGCATAGGACCAAATCATCAAGAGTAGTTATCTTTCAGTCATAGGAAACATAACCAATAAACGACTTGAAATCTTAAATTGGGGTCTTTGGACTCACTTCTGCACATAGCTTAGGCAGCACTAGACGTGCTAACTTGGGGTCAGCATCAGAAGCACTCAACAACTTCTCAAATAGAAGAACCAAATCAGAATTTGAGCTTAGATATAAGTCAAGGACTAAAGACAAATCGAAATAAAAACCTAGAATCTAACTAGGCATAACATCTATGGAATTCCATCTTTCAACATGTAAGTAGATAAAAGACAGAAATGTAGAGGATACTCTCCAGAAGTTCCCGGCAGCTCTTTATCAGTTATCTCAGGCAAGCTATGAGGAGCTGAAGTGACCTTTGCCGAGGTGTCCCCTTGGACTGTTTCATTGCCAACAAAAGGGTCAACTGGTAATTGTGCTTCATTTAGTGAACTTTTATTCGGCTCTCCAAGAAGAGCTGCGGGAGATTGTTTCTGAGAAGATGACCCAGGATCCACGGATGCTCTATTTAGTGACTTTTTATCTGGGTCTCCAAGGTGAGCCGCAGGAGATGGTGGTTGAGAAGGTGGTCCAATCAAAACAGGCTCAAGAGAGATTTGTTTTCCTACAGAAGGGTCGGTTACCGTCTTTGCTCCATTAAGTGAACTTTCATTCAGCTCTCCAAACTGAGCCGCAGGAGATTGTACATCAGGAGGAATGGAAGAATTAGATGGTAACATTACTCCTGTAAAATACGTTGTCTCATTAGACAACAATCGATGACTAGGAGAATAAAATAACACTCTAATTCCTGTAATACAAGTCTAGACTCAGAAATGGCGTCCTTGTAAAAAGTAGAGTTTTAGTATAAACAATGCTAAAGAACCGCAATGAGTATCATTGGGGCTGGTTAGGGAGAAGAATGTTGAGCAAGAGATTAACAAAATTCTCTCGTAATTTTTTGGTTTATTGTGATTTGACAAAAAGATATATCAACCAAGTAAATTTGGGATACTTTACCTATCAACACAGTGAAATAGGCTTACATAAAGCAAGTTTCTTCTTCCACCATTTTATTTTCCATTCCAAACAAATATATATACACTCTCACTGACACACACACACACACACACACACACTTTCAACATAGAAAAACACTTTTACCCAATAAAAATGTAGATTGAAGATGGCTAGGTGAAGTACATACCAAATAACATCTTGCCAGAGTCAACAGGGCGTTCAGCTTCTACCGGATCACTCGAATCACAGGAAACCTCTGAGGTAGCATTTGCGAAGAACGAATATTGATTTGATACCTGAAATACAAGAGTTCCAATTATTGTAGGTCAATCTTTTATGAGTTCAAGTTTATCATATGGCAGAAATAATCGGAGACTAAAGACAATTAGTGCATAACTAACAAATAGTGCAAGGAAGTTATGTTCAGAATAACTACTTGTCTTCCTAACAGGAAAATGAACAGGTTGACGCAATTCTGCACTAGTTAACTTTGAAGATACTGGATGAGTATAATGCAACTTCTAGTGCCATTATCTGTGTATACCACTACTATCTATAAACAACTATTTGACGAACAACTCTTTTCCCGACACTTACAGGGTCGTCGAGTATTTAAAGATTACACACCTTTGCCTTTGTGCTAACAAAGAACAATTTAAGACAATTAAAAAAAAAATTAAGTAAATAGAAAGGGTCCTCTTGGGGCACCAATTCACATTGGAGATTCGATGGAAGTATGAAAAAGCAGTAGCCTTCCAAACTGTGAAGATCTTAAGTTTTAAACTATAGAGAGTAAACATGGAATGAAATAGGAATGGATAGTAAAATTTACTAACAAGGCCCAAAACCCTATAGCCCAATACCCTTGTATACTATGCTGAGATTGTAGTAAAAAACAAGATTTTAAAATATTTGTTGTAAATTTTAGTCAATCCACAAGCATGACAACAAAGACACTTGTTTTTTTGAAGCAAAATGTAAATAAAAAAATTTAAGGAATAGAAATAAAAACTCTATGGTTCCAAGTGCCAACAAAGGATTGCAGGTAGAGTTTAAAGCAACCAGATCAAGATACTGAAGAAACGTCATTGAAATGATTTTCGATTTCATGGTTTAACAACACAGAATAAAGTGAGCTTAAAAAGAATTGAAAAGTAGTAAAAATAAAAATACGACTACGGATAAGAAAACTTGACACAGCAAACAACGAATTCATACCAGAACAGTAGACTCCACAGAACAGCCTGTGCAGCCAATACCTCCAAAATCTAAACTTTCATACAAGTGGAATGACATGATGCATCCACAGTGAATCATCTGCAAAAGGAGAACTTACATACTAGTTTATTCAAAAAACAAACTATTAATGAATTAAAAACACATAATTTCAGCTACTCCATGTCAAATTAATAATGTTAATGATCCAAGAACTGAGCCAATGTACAAAGTTAAAAAGATTGTGTTTTTTGGCTAACCTTTCCGCAAACAAGACAATCTCTCCAGCCATCACATTCCAAGTGAAACTTGCTGCAAAATGTTCCATTCTCATAGGCAGAACTGGATTTATCAAGGAAGAGTCAGATAATTATTACCATGGAGAAGAATCAGAAGAGGAGACGAAATTAAGATGCCGTTTCAAGCTTCTTCACCGCACAATCTAGCATATTTAAAGTTCTTGGCTATAAGAATTTAGTAATTATAGTAAAGTAAAAGATTTATAACATTTTTCTGTAGTGTCTCAAGCCTAATTTCCTTCTGTAGTACGGATTCCTCATGAACATTAGCTCAACTCTAGATAACAGTGAGATAGAAGCAAATACATCCAAAGGATGAAAACAATACCATCTTTCCGATAACACATGATTATTTCCTCAAGCCACATTTATGCTTGATATAATTTCACACAACTTTTAACAGCTATATCAAATGAAATACATGAGCATTGGAGGATTAAGAACCATAGAGAACATTTCTGGAAATTGTTACATTGCTTATTCATTAAGATCTAAAAAATATTTCAACTATTTCGAGGTAAACCTAGTATCAATACCAGATAATTTTCCATGAAAGCAGCATTTCATGTTGTCCAACAATGTCAATACGTGACCAAACTAATACATATGCACATGTAGCAACTAATTCGCTTATTTAGACGACTTCTTTTTTTGGTTGGAAAATCTAGATTGATCTTTTCCTTAAAACAGTACATGATCAAACCCGTGCCCTCCCAACCTAAGCCAAGCCCAAACCCTACCCCATGCTGATTGACCTAGTGGTCATTGGCTGGTTGATCTGGTTAAAGAAGGTAATGAATATGTAAGAGCCAGCAATAATCCAATACTTACTCGTTAATTGTTAGCACAAATACAGTAAAACTTAACAAGGAAAGTATCATCTAAATAATTCAATAAAAACAATTCACAATGCCTAATCATCAGTTAACGACAGATCTCACACCTAAAAAAGAAAGAGACAAAAGGAACCCCGTAACGGAAATAAGTTCAGTTGATGACACTATACAACAATCTTTTAGAAAAGGAAGCCCAACAAATAATCCATCATTTTTGGAAAAGCTCATCAATTTTTTCCCTTGAACTAAAGATTTGTTTCTTTTCCAGTTATGTAACACACGACCAGTCGTGTAGTCGTGCCTAATCTAGAGATCTTTATGTAAAATCATTAGAGATTTTAATCAACACCAAGCATATCTTCCACATAGCTAGGTGGCATCAACTACTATGGTGAAGGCCAATTCTTCACTAACAAATTTAGTGAGTGAGTCATTCTAGGGGGCATTACGAGCTCCAACATGGCATGTGTGAGACTCACCTGCATCTTTCGATGCGGGCTCATAGAACATCTAATCATTTTTCATTTCTAGTTGGGATAAGAAATGCTAAATTGTGTGTGCTAGTACCACGACTTTAATGGAGTCGTGCAATCACTTATAATGGTGTGGCAGCTATAAAAGCCTTGCTATGTAATTAGTGATTAAACTTTTGAACTTCTCTCGCTAGAAGTAATCTATCTATCAATAGTTTAAAGTGGGAACAATGTTAAGGATGGTAATTACTAATATGATTACTTTATTATTCATCCTTCTCCTTGCCACCATTCTCAAGCCAATTGGAATATGAGTTTCCTCTTCTACCCATCCCATAAAATAATCAAGTCCTTGCCCTTGCACTTGCCCTTGCCCTACCCCAATCCCATATAGTAGAAGTGTCCATACCTTAAGAAATCTATATTCTTTGATTTCCATGAGAATAGTTCTATAATGAAAATAAAAACATAAAGTTGAAGTGAATCAAAAATCAAGTTTTTACCAACCAAACAATCAAATGTTAGGAAAAATCATAGAAATTATATCATGCAAAGAACCTCGCCCTTATCTCTGCCCCGAAATGAGAGTAGGAATTTGACTGGCCGATGGAGTAATCCAGAGCACTTGGTAATTAAGAGCATTCATCAATAGCTGTCAAAGTTCCAAGTACAATACCATATAAAGATTTCCCACAATACAGAATATCGAAGATAAAATCGGAACTTAACTAATTTTGACACCCTACTCAAGATTTATGTCAAAACTGATTAATTAAAACAAATCAATGTTAGAAGACCTATCCAACTAAATCTCTTCAACCTTAAACTAGCTCATGTGTGGACCTCATTCTATAAGGGAATAAACACACCTTTTCGATCTTGAATATTAACGAGGCTTGATTCTTAGTTCTAAAGTGTGAATAAGTCAAGACTAGCCTTTCCTTTTAAAAAAGAGGGGACTTTTTAATGCCTTAATGAGTACTTGCTACAACTTCACCCTAGTCATTATATTTCTTCTTCTTTTGTTTTGTTATTTTTTTTTAGTTTTTTTCTTTTTTTGGTAACATCAAATGTAAGTTAGAAAATACCTTAAAATTACCATTGCTAGTGTCACTTAATAAAAACTCAAGGAAGCATTGTAAAAGCTAATCCAATAATGTATTTATCTTGTTATTAAGAGGTGCACAAGGCGAGTAGTTGATTCACTAAATCTAGATGGTCAGCAACATTCGGGGATTTGCCTCAATGAAGTGAAAGACAGTGTGCCATTTTACATTTAATCTTGCCATAAAAGGTATAAATGGCAACATAGTGGTGCGTTAGGCCTATTAGCCAATTCCTTTCAAGGTCAATATGAATGGGTTACTTTCAAAGACATTAGATGTTTTACAGCCCACCATTCCAACTAAATGGATAGTTTTTCGTCTAATGGGGGTGTTGTTAAAAGGCTTAGGAACATAAAAAATAAAAAAATAAAAAAATAAAAAATAAAAAAAGCTTGTATCCAAGTAGGGCCCCCTAGAAAACCACTATAGTCATATCAAAGAGTTAATTTTGGGTTAACAGTGCAAAACCCATGCCCTAGTCGATAGTTTTTCACATCATTTAACTTTGGTAACCCAACTTAAGAAAAGAGTTAAAAACTAAAGGTTCTTGAAACTTAAGACCTAATACACTAATATGCATGCACATCAATAAGTCTCGCCCATAGGCGACCTTGGAGCAATTTGTGGTGCTAGTTAAAGTTCTATTAAGTTTTATTTAAGAGATCAACTCCACGATCATTTCTTTAATGAGAATTATATGTTTGAAGTTTGCATGACATATTTATCATCACCTTAGATACGAGTGGCAGATGTGCTAAGACACACCATTATCATGATAACAACAAAAAAGGAAGAGATACTACTAATAGAGGCAACACCAAAGACTTCATATATCCTTCCTTAGCTTTAATTTAACATAATTGAAGAAGGGTGAAACGAACATTTGGATTTGACAATTGTTGTACACAAGAACGATTCAAAGGAGTGAAGTGATTATAACCATATCCCTAGCTCTGGGGGCTTCCCATTGAATTTGAATCATCTATGTCGAAGATCACATTATGACGACAAAACCATGGCAAGTATCCCCTTGTAAGTTGTCTTTTCATTTTTATTCTCATGTTTGACCTTGATAGCAAGCCTTACAAGTGTTTTGCCTGTTGATATCTAGTGTTAAAGCTACCTCAAAAAGGAAGTTGTCTTTTGAAGAATAGACCTTGAGATTGGTAACATCGGACTTCTTTGTAATAAATCTCGAGGTTAGTAGCCTTCTGGAAAGTATCCTTAAATTCAATAGCCTTTTAGTGCCAGAATCTTCACTTGATGTACTCAACTATGTATATTAACAAACTATAAACTTTAAGAGTCAAAATTAGGACAATGACCATTAAAGTTCATACATTTATTATCTTAAATCTACCAAAGCAAGGCAAAACTCACCTAAGGAAATAGATCTAGTATTCCAAAAATAGTGAATTTCCAAAACTAGTTTGTTTTCAATCGTTCTACTTGTGTCAATCACGCACCAACCCCAATGTGTATTTCCTCGTGGAATCTAGAAAAAGGTTAATGTTGATCTGCTAATCAAAAGACACATGCATCATATCCATTTGTGCGCCGCATCAATTTCATTTTCTAACTTTTAAACATGGTACCATCAAATATCTTTCTCTGGATCATTCGATGTCGAAAGAATACAAATTTTACAACTTAATTCCATAAGTAGTTCTATATTTTAAAAATAAAAAGCAAAAAAAAAAAAAAAAAAAAAAAAAAAAAAGATAGAAAAGAAAAGATAGCCTCCAGTAGCCAGTAGATCTCGCAACCTCTCGATTCAATCCTCGATGCTCTCTCCAAAGAGTCCATAACGCCACATTTAACATCCAATGAAACTTTGCTAGGATGAATTTTCCAATTAAGGTGACCTGACATAATTGAGTAACTCAATGCATATTGACAGCTACCCTGTGAATCCACATCTTGTGTCCATACCATTCGTTATTACTTTTGGCTTCCCGAAGCAAACTATCTTCCAAAATACGCCTACACAAAATGTGCATCCCTCTTGGCTATAAGCTTCTCTCCCAAGCGATGCAGAACAGCTAATAGCCCTTTCTTGAGACGAAAATCTTTGACGGCACAACCCTCGAAGTATCTTCTCTAAGGTCCACACTTTCTGAACGGAATTGATCTTCACACCATAAATATTGGCAACTTAGCAGCACTAGACGACATCCCCCGTCATTAATGCTAATGAGCCCATTCTCCATGTGATGTGAGACACTCAAGCCGACATGGTACGTCCCTTAGGCTCATATAGCACTCACCAACTTGGTCTCCAACACAAGGTAATCACCTCTTTTGGCAGCTCACATAATTAGGTGACCTGCTCAATAGGTTTGTAAACACCTTGGTCGGATACTAATACAACTTGTCAATCGTTTTAAGAATGACAAGTCACGGTACAGGCATATATGTGAGGACTAGACCTACTTATGTGTCCTAGAAGTCTAAGCATAGTCTTCTACATAAAAATTTTTTTTTAAAAAAAATCATCTAAATCCTGAAAAAGCAATCAAAACTCGGACCCACATGCCCAAAAGAAATTTATCCACCCATCAAAATCAATACACTTCCATACTCAAGTAAATGCAAATTTAAACAAAATGTGTCAACTAACAAGTCAAAAAAGAGCAAAGAAAACACTTCTCATTGCTACATAACTAGAAAACAATGTCCAAATTCTTGTAAAACCTTACAAAATACATAATCAAAAATCTAAATTGCATAAAAATAAAGGCATCTAATTTCCATTACAACTCCAATTATAGACTTTCACACCAAAAAAAAAAAAATCAAATCAAATCAAATTAAAACAAAATCCTTTAAATCCACAGTACAAATTACCGCGCGCCTTGAGCTTGCAACTTCCTTATTTGAAATGCTGATTTTAACCGACGGCCTCAAAATCTCAACAAATACATATTAAACAAAGAGAAAAAGGGGAAGAAAAAAAAAAATCTAGAAAAGCAACCATGAGAAAAATTCTCGGAAAATAGACAAACAAAGCTCATTGAGCAAAATCAAGCCAGAACAGAAAATAACAAAAGAATCAGAGCAGAAAAATGTAAAGCATTAAGATCAGTAGCAACAAAATACAGAAATGCGTTTATTAGAAAAACCAAAAAAAAAAAAAAAAAAAAAAACGTATATATGTATATGTGTGTATGTTTCTTACCCACAAGGCTCGCAGAGCCTGGCGAATTCTCCACTGCGAAACTGCCAACCGTTTCTCAACTGAGTCGACTCGCTCAGGCAGTACGAGCAGATGCCTTTCGTCGGAACGGAAGCCATTGAAGCTAGAGAGAGAAAGAGGTGTAGAGAGTGAAAGAGGAGAGAGAAAATGGTCTAACAGTGAAAATGCTGAAAGGACAAGAAGGACAGAGACAATCCGTATAAAAAAGGGTGGGAGAGAGAGAGAGAGAGGGCTATTTCACAGACATCGAAGGAGATTACGACAGGAAAATCTAAGGTGTTGTCGGTCCCACTGTCTAAGTTTTTGCAACCGTCGACTTTGAAATTTTTTCCCCTGAATGAGTCGTTTTTAATATTGCTACCATGATCGTATGAACCTTTGGAGCGCCACGTGTATTCAAACTTTGATTGATGACGTGGCGAATCCTGCTGTGTGAGTTACCGTGGGGGTGGTTGCATATTAGTAAAACCTATCGTATTGTGAATCTTTCTGAGGAAATCAAACGAGGAGAATGTCCTCTCCCACCTTCTAACACGTGGACTTTTTCATTTTATTTTATTTGGTTGGATTTTTTCGTTTTTTAATGGATACAGATTCTCTTGGATTTGAACTTGCCTAATTGGGTATACTTTATCCACGGGTCTATCACCAACTCATTACACTCACTTTTGTTCTTATTTTGTTTTGTTTTTTTGTTTTTTGTTTTTGCTATTTTTTAAATATAAATAAAAGACAACTAAATAAAGAACAAACTTAATTAAATGTGAACTTAAAATAGAACAAAGAAAATGATTACAAGCAATAGTCTAACAGTAATTACATACTTTACTCTACTACAAAGCGTAGAGTTCAACTCCTTCGTCCCCAATTCCAAAAAAAAAAAAATTAAACCTCTTTTTTAATGTTTAGTTGTTTATAATCCGAGGATAATTTGCATAAATGTACAATTAATTTTAAAAAGTGGTAATATAAGTCCTCAATAGGAAATGATTCTGGAGTACAAAATTCTAAGACAGTTTTAATGTATTTTCATGGACAAATATGGCAAGGAAAATCACAAGAAAAATTTAAAGAAGAATGGTGATATAAATCCTCAATAGGAAATGAATCTTGAGTATAAAATTACAAGACAGTTTCAGTGTATTTTCATGGGCAAATATGGCAAATAAAATCAGAAGGAAAATTTAAAAAAGAAAGGTAATAGAAATCCTAAATAGGAAATGAATCTGAAGTACAGAATTATAAGACAGTTTCAATGTATTTTCATGGGCAAATATGGCAAGGAAAATTTAAAAAAGAATGGTAATATAAATCTTCAATAGAAAATGAATCTGGAGTACAAAATTATAAGACAGTTTCA
>JAFMPE010186259.1:4577-22263 GCA_024759925.1 Ficus religiosa | reverse complement strand
CGAAACCATCATATGGTAACCTGTCATTGTTATGTGAAACTATCATATGATAATCTGTCATTATTTGTCATTGTTATGTGAAACTATTATATGATAACCTATCATTGTTATGTGATGGTCTAATCACTTTCTCATGAAGTTTTTTTTTTTTTTTTTCTTTCCCCATTCGCTTGTGACATACAATAGTATATCTGAAATTATGAAAATCTATGTATTTGATTGAAACGATTTAAAACATAATCCCACATGTAATACTATTCTCGATAGATTTGATAGATCTGTATTGCTTCTAGAAACTTTCCTTCGGTCAAAAAAAAAAAAAAATTTCTTCAGTCAAAACAAATCAACTGCAGAAGGAAGTCAGAGCTTGTGGTCCGCTTTTTAGTTTTTCCGTGTTGTTTTTGTAAATTTCTTTCCTTTCTTGTTTAGACCAAGAATTTTTTCTTTGGATAAGGCTCTTAAAATTGAATTTGTTTTTCCTTATAAGTTCCATCGTTTTTTTTTTTTTTGGGTAATATTACAAGTACCGGTTCTAATGGAGTCCAAATAGGCTGCGACCAAATTAGCATAATTATATCATGTCGCATGCGTATTAAAGTCAGGTATCTATTTGTATAAACAAGAAAGAAAGAAGAAACTAATAATTTTAAAAAATAATTGATATTTAATCTTAATATTAAAAAAAAAGGATGTATTATCAAATTCAATTAGAAATATTTATCATTATACCTTTTCATTACGTAAGACAGCCAATAGACTTTTACAGTTTTCAGCCGAAAAAATTTTTAAAAATGTAACCTTGTGGGGATTGTTTAAACGTGTAAGGAATTTTTTTCAATGACAATACGTCAATTTTCAACAACTACAAGAAACTATTTTTATATTTATTGCTATAAAAGAGAGAGCATGCCATGTGCCACTTCATATAACATCCATATATATATATATATGGTTTTCCAACACAATATAAAATACTTTAAACGTTACATGAAATAAGTAAGAGTAATCTAAAAAAAAAACAAAAAACATGATTAATTTAAACATCTATTTCGCGTGATAATGTATAAAAAATATAGTTTCATCAACAACAATAAAGATGTTTCATACTCATAATTTGTTAGTTATATTATTTTTATGACTTGTTCATTCAATTTTACATAAAAGAAGTCTTCTGTTACGCTATAGTGACCTTCTCTAGGATGGACAATAAAAAAAAATATTTATATGGACATTGCATTTCGCATTTAGCGGTGATTATCATCATTAGCTTTCAAATTAACATATTAAACTAATTTTTTTTAAAAGTAATTGTTTCTAATTCTGACTAACCAAGAAATCAATAATGATGATTTTGATTTGATAAATCAATATTTTTGTTCAACATTTGATTATTGAATATTGTTTGGTGACGGGAAAAGGCTGCTCCTGAGTTTTTATGTTCAAATTATTTTTGTCTCTGTTTGGCTTTGGGTCCCAGTGACAGGTTAAATGAACTATAAACAAAACGAACTAGTTTTGGTTTCTCGTTCCTGGAGAGTCGAGAAGCGACCTGTTTTCCGTTTTAACATTTCCTTTTTCAGTTCCGAACTTCTTGGCGTATTGATTTTTCTGTTTATGTTTTCTTCTCCTTCTCTTGTTATCATCTTTTGTCGTTTTTCTCGAAATAAAAGTTTACCGTTTTGTTTTCCAACCCCAAAATCCCTTCCTCTCACGCACATAAATTTCCCAAAACGACAACAAAAATTTCTTCTTTGATGATGGTCTTGAATTGAAGCGCGTTTACTATAAACTGGGTTGAGTTGATTCTCTTTAATCGTTATGGTCTAATGGATTTATCATGTAATCTTGGAGGTTGTTTGAGTGTCGTTTATCTGATTCTGGCCTTTTGTTCTGCTCTCTTTCTCGGCGCTCTCAAAGGTTTTACCTTTTTAATCTTTCTTTCTTTCTTTTTCCCTTTTTTTTTTTTCTTTTTTTCTTTAATAAATAATTTGCAGTTCTGGGTATCTGGTATTTTTGCTAACAGAAAATGGGTTGTTGGGTTTTCATCTCATACTGTGTTTCTGCTGAATTCCTTGGAAGAAAAGTTTGGTTCTTGAAGTTTTCATGGAAGATTTTGAACCTTCTTTTTTTTTTTTTTTTTTTTTTTTTTTTTTGTGTGGCAGGTTTTCTTGTGGGCCCTATTGCAGCTTTGATACTGATAATAGGGAATATTGGAGTAATTCTTGGTTTGTTTCCTGCACATCTTGTGTGGACAGTGTACACCTTTGTAAAGTAAATTTCTATAATTTTTAACTGTCCCAAAATTAGAAAGATCAGTATTTTTTCCATCTGGGTTTCTGATATTTCACATGATTATGGTAATTACAGGATTAAAACACTTGATGCAACACTTAAAGTTGCAATCTTGTTGGCTTTGCCTGTGTTATTTGGCATTTGGTTGGGTTTGAGCATTGCTGGGAGTGTTCTTGTGGGAGTTGGTTATGGCTTTTTCACTCCATGGGTTTCTACTTTTGAGGCCTTCAGATATGGAAACGAAACCAAAAAGTTTCTGCACAGTTTTGTTGTGGTAAAAAAGGAAATTTTTTTTTTTTTTTTTTAAACTTTCTTGGTCTCTATATTTTAAATCTACCTCCTAATTTTAGTTCTTGCTTTATTTGTTTTTATTTATTATTTATTTTTTATTTTTTTGTCATTACTTTTTTAGGATGGCACTTGGGGAACTATTAAAGGAAGCTGTACAGTAGTTAGAGATTTTGCAGACTTGTGTTATCATTCATACCCTATCTACTTGAAGGAATTACGTGAAGCCCCTGTTTCAAATGAAGTTCTAACTCTTAGGTAAGTATGAATCTCCTACACTACGACCTGTAATATTTAGTCATACGGTACAATGGTTTCTCCGGCGTGATGGTTCTTGGGGATCTAGAAAAAGACACTCAATTTTCAACGGCCCTGATTGATTTGTCCACGTAAATTTGCTTGCACAGTATGACCAGAATAAGACTTGTAAGGTAATTGTAGTTTTGGCATGTAGTTTAGTGACATTGTCATAACAATCAATTATCTTGTCTTCTGTTTTCTTAGGACATGGGACAAAAGATGGAAACTTTAGGTTTAGTAATGCTCTCTTAAAGAATTTGACATTTCAACTTTTAAATGTTGGGCCCTTTGTCTTTTCCTTTTTCCCTAGCAATCTGATTTTGATATATGTTTGGGTAACCATCCAGGGGACCACAAGTATAAAGTGGGGCACATATTTACACACGTGCAAGTCGAAATATGTCTCTAATTATAGACATTTCTTAGCTATTTTTGGGATTCTTCAGAAAGTCCATCTTATGCATAGTAATCTGCTGGAGCTAGTGGGTTAGTGGGTGCTCATTAATAGCTGTGTATGCCACTTTTTTCACAAGTTATTTGGTCCTATGTAGGTTGATTCATGTGCCGGCTTGCGTCATTGTTGGGTTGATGGGGCTAATTGTGGAGATTCCGTTGTACACTTCAATTGCCATTGTGAAGAGTCCGTACATGTTGTTCAAAGGGTGGTTTCGTCTGGGACAAGATCTGATTAGCCGAGAAGGGCCATTTCTCGAAACAGCTTGTATTCCTGTTGCTGGTTTGACGATCCTGATCTGGCCTATTGTCGTTATTGGAAGCGTCATATTGGCTATTTTCTCTAGCTTTTTTGTTGGATTGTATGCAGCAGTCATCGTGTATCAGGTCTGAATTGGATCACACTTGAATTTGATTATCTTGTTATGAATTTGTCTTGGCCTTTTGTTTGAGCAAAGTAACACTTTTAACCTTTTCATGAATGAAGGAACGATCTTTCAGAAGAGGTATAGCTTATGTGATTGCTATGGTTGCTGAATTTGATGAATACACCAATGATTGGCTCTATCTGCGCGAGGGCACTATTTTTCCAAGGTAATTGTCTGTCCAATTATTACTTTTACTATGATATTTTGAAGTTTGTTGAGCATGACTTTGATAGATTTTATAATTTCCCGAGCCTCTTTGATACTAGTAGTAGCATTGCTTGCAGCCAGGCCCCATTATCGAAAGAAAAGGGTAACATCAAGATCCCCCGAATCTTCTGTTCGAGGGAATCAAGTGGCTGGCGGCAAACCCAGTTTGTCTTCTCCTGAAGCACCTGCAATGCTTGTGCCAAGTTTAGCTCCTTCAAGATCAGTTAGAGAGACTATTCAAGAAGTGAAAATGGTGCAGGTATGCTTTTATAAGGCAGGTCGTATGCTATTGCTGCTGTTAGATTCTGCTAGTACTAAGTGACGGTTTAACAATTATGTTACAGGGAATCTTTTCCACTTTATTCAAATAAGTACCCTTGGTTGACTGGAATATGAAAGATGGAGTCAATATGTACGGGTTCATGTAGTTCTATTATCTCGACATAGGAAATATAAGAGAAATGTTACTTGGATTTCAGTTTGGACAATTTTTATGCACTACTTTCCTTTCTTAGCTTATACATCCAACTGAAAACCAGAAACAAGTTCAGCACCATTTAGTTGACCATTATGCTATTTTTAATGAATTTCTTACTTTGGTGATGGCTATATGTCTTTTTATGTATTTATTTTAAAACATGACAGATCTGGGGAAATATGATGAGAACCTGTGAAATTAGGGGGAGAGAATTATTGGATGCTAATGTTATAACTCCCGCCGATCTACACGAGTGGTTAAAGACAAAGAACGGCAATGACGCAGCCATAATTGATGTTGGCTTGCCTTGTTACTCGTTACTGCAGTCTCTGCTCTACTCCATCAAAGGAAATTCAAGCGGCATGTTGCTACTCGATAATGTCGAAATAACCCATCTGAATAGACCAAAGGACAGATTGTTGGACTGGTTCTTTAATCCTATAATGGTCTTAAAGGAGCAGATTAAGGCCATAGCATTAGGAGAAAGTGAGGTGCGGTTGTTGGAGAAGGTAGTTCTTTTCGGAAGCAACACAGAACGCATGGAAGCTTGGGAAAATGGGAGTTTAGTACCTCAAAATGCTCTGAGGACTGCTCAAATTCAGGGCATTAGTAGAAGGTAAGTACTTTCTTTGGCATTAAAGTAAGTACTTTAAAGTAAGATACATGTTGCCTATGTTTTAGTTGCAAAGATATGAATAGGCTTACGGATTCTAAACTTCTAGCAATCTGTTAACACTCGATCACCCTTATCCATTCCCTTTTCCTGTATTTATTTGTTCGGTGTTATAAATGGACCCTGATTTTTTTCTCCTCTCCTTTGAGAGTCGCGTATTAAGATAACAAAATGTCATTTTTGCAGGATGTCGGGAATTGTGAGAAGTGTATCAAAGTTCCCGACTTATAGGAGGAAGTTTCGACAAGTGGTGAAGGATTTGGTCGCGTACTCCTCGGAAAAGGAGGCTTCTACTAGGTCGAGTTCCATGAGATCTGTCGCATCCATTGAGATTGTGTAGGATGTACCTCAACTTGGTGTCATCACCTGTTTCACATAATATTAGTGCTGCTTTGTGAATACCCCTAGGAAAAGTAGGACTTTCCCTCTTTGAGATGAAGAAAAGTATTGCTGTTAAGTTTCTTGCGTAAGGGTAGATGTTGATATAGCATTATAAGCTGGTATTTTAGAAATTTGTGTTTATAGTAGCTTTTTATCCCTTTATATTTATATATATGTAAATTGTTTGGGAAAAAATTGATTTCATGAAGTTTTGCAACAATGAAGTCCTGAAAGAGAAGCATTTTGCATGGCGTTTTCCTTGAGATTCCTTTTGCTTGAACTTTAAATCTTATCTGTTCTGTTGATGCAACAAGAATTCCTGGACATGAGAATGATATGCACGCAAATTTGCGACAATGAGGACCAAGCACGTTAGAGGGAGGGAAAAAAAAAAAAAAAAGAAAAGAAAAAAGAAGATCATCTTTTTTGGTTCAATGGGCCCTTTGGGCCATCAACTGTGTTCAACTTTTGGGGCTTTGAACAACCAAGATATCTAGTGAAAATCCTAAGAGGCACCATATATATATATATATTTTAAAGTCGAGAGACGGGCGAATTCAAACTCTTCATCTTTTTTTATTTTTTACTATGAAGTAAGATATAAAATTATTTTAGATTATACAGGCAATCATAAAGCAATATGAAGAGGCATTCTTGGTACTAATAGACTAACACGAGGTGGGTCTCATAGTATGCTATTAAGAACTAAACACCCTAATTTTATCAAATTACCATGAGTAATAAAAGCATCAAAGAAAATAAACAAACAAGAATGTGCAAGATTTACTATGATCTACCATGAATGTGAAAGTTTCGTTCATTTTCAACTGTTAGTAATTCATTTTTATAATCAAGAAACCATAAGGGAAAATTGTACCTCTCAGTCTCTTAATATATATTTTTCCTCTAACTTCTCTAACAACCCTAAAATCGATACCCCTTCGTATAAGATAAGTAATTCAGTCGAAATTACAAGTGTGAAATCTCAAAAGCATCTTAAATAAAATCACGACTAGCTTGTTGAGTATGCATCGATGTGCGTGCTAATACCATATTAGGAACATAATTAAGCTCCATAAACATGAAGGTTTATTGCTATTTAATTTTGGTGCTCGGAACTGGTAGTGTTGCTAAGCATTTTTCATATATGTTCAAGTTTATTATTATTATTATTATTATTATTATTATTATATTGCACCACACAAAGGAACAATTCCCATTCTCATAATTAAATACTCTGATCATACTAATCTAAATCATTTTGGGATTCGATCCCATCTCCGAATCCAAAATACCATGTATATTTATATATAATTGTTCCACTTTTTGGTAACGACGAGCAACTTGAAGAGAGAGAGAGAGAGAGAGAGAGAGAGGGAAAGGAAGTAGGATATGTGATCTAAAAAGATATAGAAAAATCAAAGGTCTTCAGATGGACTGGAGCAGATTGAGGAAGAAGATCTGTTTGAAAGAAGAGCAAAGGAATCGATCAAGATCTTGAAAAAGATTCCCCAAAAAAAAAAAAAAAAGAAAAGAAAAGAAAAAGTAAAAAAAAAAAAAAAAAGGCGAGTTTGCTCATCAGAACATCAGAAGAAAATGAGCACTTTTGCCAAATTCAGTAAGATTTTTACACACCTTTTACACAAAACACACACACATGCAATGCATGCATGCAATGCCAAACACACCGCACTAACCTTCTTCCAACCGACATTAGCTGACACAATATGATCTCATCCCCATCTATGTCATCTTACCGTTTAACGTAATATTTCACTCCAGATCATCTCTCTCTCTGTATTGTGTGTGTGTATGTGTGTGTGTATATATATATATATATATCTCATTGAGTTCTCCACAGCAAAGTTTCACATATAGCAGAGTTCATAGAATATATATGTACACACACACGACAGGGATCCGAGCCCTTTAATTACTAGCTACCTTAAAGTAAGCAAGTCATAGAAACAGGAAGATAAAAACTTCTCCAAGACCTTTTGGATCGCAAATTAGATTTAAATATAATACATGTATATATATGTTATGTCCAATGTATTATATTGATTAGACAGCATCTTCCCACGAGGAGTGGCATCATATGCAATTTGCTGGCCGTCATTGTCCAAGGTGAAAGTTGCGAATTCGAAAAAAAGGTGGAAAAAGTAAAAGGCGAAAGATAAGTTGTTTTTAAGGTAAAATATTAAAAAATACAAATAAAAAAATAAGAGGGAAATTATTTGCATATACTATAAAAGAGCGATTCCGTTCCATCTATATATATATATATATATAATATACCTAACCTTGTGTGGTGACTAGTGTGCCAAAAGACTATCTTATTATTTTCAACCTCCATGGCGATAATACAAGACAGCTAGAAGATAAACTCACGAAGTATATATTGCTCAACTGGTTATATTATATACGAAGGTTAGGCATGTAAAATTTTCCACTAAATTTCCCCAACTGTGAGTGAGAGTATTTTTTGTCATATGAAGTTCTTTATTTATTTTTTACATGAATACTCATAAACTCAATTATTAAAGATTTATTTATTTCGAAAGAATCGAAACAAAATTCAAATGATTATTTTTTTCAAACAAATTCTAAAATTTGACACTTTTTCACTCCAAACAAAATTTTTTTTTTTCAAACGCACATTTTTAAAACTATATATATCTCGTTTCCAATCTAAAACACATCTTCACGACCTCCCTCAAACAGGCAGTTAAAAAACTTATTCTACCAATAGGATAAAACAATGTAGGTTATGGTAGAACTAGCCACAATATTTGGTGAGGCATAATATCTCTACCTAGTTCACCTGTGATTTTTTGAGGTGATAGACTCATTGGCTGTCGCTTCTTAGATGGCCCTTTGCATGGGGCGAATTCGGAATAAAGTTGGTACTATAAGGTAACAAGAAAAAAGCATCGATGCTTACAACTGAATAAAAACACCCACCAATCCAACCATATTCCATTCCATAGTCAATGCTCTCTCTCTCTCTCTCTCTCTACAGTTCAGTATGAAGTTATTTCATTAGAACTGGAGAAAAAAAGATGTAGCCTTGCGGTTGAGATGGGTTTTTCAACCAACGAATCACCAACTCTTGGTGTGGTGGTAAAAAGAAAAAAAGAAAAAGGAAAAGGGAAAAAAAAAAAAAGGAAGGAAAGAAAAAGAAAGAGAAGCAATTTAAAGGACGAAATTTGGTTGAAACCATTGAATTTGGAGAGAAATATTGCAAAAAGGCACACACCATGTAGACATATGATGTCCATGCATGTACTACAATATACATATATGCGGATAATAATTTCCCAAAAAGAAATTAAAAGAAAGAAAAATATAATTATTAAGGTCATCTTTTTAATCCGTGTGTTCGAGCGTAGAGACAGCATATCTCCGAGAATCATAACCTCTTTTG
The DNA here is from genome assembly GCA_024759925.1 of Ficus religiosa. Taxonomy (NCBI): domain Eukaryota; kingdom Viridiplantae; phylum Streptophyta; class Magnoliopsida; order Rosales; family Moraceae; genus Ficus; species Ficus religiosa. The sequence goes on along the minus strand of JAFMPE010186259.1, from coordinate 13,336 downwards.
TAATGATTATATTTGAAACAGAAAGCGACACTTGCTCACCACATATTACCTGCCTTTCATGTATAAAAGTGCCCTTCTCCATCATCAAATTCAGAAAACACACACACACACACGTATATATATATATATATTATAGATATGTATGCACCAGCCTCATCACCAATATACCTGACCGGCCCTTCTGCTTTCTCCCACTACTCTCTCTCTCTCTCTCTCTCTCTCTATAACCGTTTTAGGCACTTTTAGTCATATACAGACGTGGCACATATATATAAATATATGTATGCAAAGCAATGTAGCTATAGATAGTTTGAGTGTTGACTCAGTAACATTGAACTTTTAACCTCAAAATGAATAATATTGGACTAACCCCCTTTTCTAAAAAATCAACAAAATTATAATAAATTTTTAAAAATTAATTAATTTTAATTAAAAATTTAATCACTAATTAACGAACAAAACAGAGATGAATTTTATTAATTTTCTTCTCGGACTTTTTTTTTTTTTTTCTCTCTCTCTTTTGCTTCACTCTTTTGTTTTTCTTTATGGTAAAATTGTACTTGGAAAAGTGAGAGAGAAAGAGACAAGTCTCTCTCGCACATGGGTGGGATAAGACTCAACTTTCGGATTCTCAACACGTGTCCGTAACTTAAACGGCATGGTGTTTGTATTGTAATCCATATATGTATGTAGCGTACCTTCCTCTCTCTCTCTCTCTAAATCCATGGCCTGTCCTCACCAATTTTCTTCTCTTTTGCTATCCCGTTTATAATAATAATAATAATAATAAAAAATAAGACAAGATATTTCATAAATATCGAGAAAAAAAAAGAGAGAAAAAAATAGTGAAATGTGAAATGAATGTTACAGCTAAATAGGAAAACGACAACCGGCAAAAAAGCAAAATAGTAATGCATAATAAGAATTCTATTTGTTCAAGCAAGTTATAAAGGGAAGAAAACAGTGCTGAGAATTAATGCTGTGAATATGACTGTGTTTCGTACCAGACGGCGGCCAGTGGCGAGAGAAGGGGAAAGAGTTTTTGCAGAGAAACAGACGCGAAATATAGGGCATAAAACAAACCGAAAAAAAATAATAATAAAAAGAAAATGGAAATTGTATTGTCGAACCCTTTTTTTTTTTCCTTTCCCGAAGGAAAAATAAAAATAGAAAAATTTTCATTTTCTTTTGAAAGAAAGTTTTCCCGTACAACACGTACAGAGAGATCAGAATTAACAGACGGAGCTGCTGCTGCTGCTGCTACTGCAGAATAATTCGTCTGCTTAGTGATAGATAGGGAAAGCTGTACATGATAAAAAGGCCTAGACTAGCTAGAGAGGAGCTAATTTCCATTAAAATTAGCAGTACCTAGAAGATAATTATACTTGTAATTATAATTATAACAAACTAATCAGAATTATCATGAGAACTTGATGATCAGCCAGTAGGAGGAGTAGTAGTAGTAGTAGAAGTAGTACTGTTTTTTCTTTCTTCTTCATCGTGGAAACCGACGTTGGTTTTGGGTGTTTTGACTGATTCGTAAAAGCTACTTTCTTCTCTCTCTCTTTCTCTCTCTCTTTTTTTCCTCATTCATGGCTTTATTCTAACCCACTCGTAACGTCCCTCCAAGGGAGTGTCCTTCACGATATCGTAGTTATACCTGCAAGAAAAATTCTAGGAATTATTATTAGCTGGTTGTTTTTATTTTCTCGGCAGACAAACAAACATCAATAAAAGCTAAATTTTGAAGTGTCGTTTTTGGTATAGCTTTGCTGCAGCAGCAGAAGTAGTACAGTTTTTGAAAGTGGCAGAGAAAATTATTTGATTCGACGTCATTGTATTACTCGCAATCTTTTTTTTTTCTTTTTTTTTTTTTTTTGTGTCTTTTCAGTTTTTTTAGAAAATAATTAATTTCGTAGTTATCATGAAGAACAAATTACTTACTTCTCCGCAAAACGTTTCTGGATATCTTTCTCAGCGGCTGCGAAGAATTCCTCTAGCTCCAATTCGCTAGGCATTTTCTCGGCCACCACTGATCGCCGGTGAGAATCCTCCACCGTTTGCCTCGCCGCTGCTGACTCTACGTCGTCGGATTCTTCTCGGAGCTTACTTGAAGGCGTCATCTCTCTCCGCCTGAGGGAAAAAAATCAACGTACACTAGTGAGAAGAAAACTAAATTCTCAAAGAATCTCTAAAAGAAAAATCATGTAATAAAATTGAATTTAAGCATACTTGAGCTATGAGAGAGAGAGAGAGAGAGAGAGAGAGAGAAGGAGAGAGAGAAGAGCGAGAGAGAGAAAATAAGGTGAGTGAGGCTTAATATGTAAGGCTGAGAAATTGAATTTTTGAGCTCTTTTTTTGAAATTTGAATTTTAGGATAGTTGTGAAGTGGAGAAATTAAAGGATCGGAGGAAAATTTGAAAATAATGAACGTTTGAGTGTGGAGTTGTGTTTGGCTGAAAACCTTTCTTTGCCAGAATTATAAGTCGATGTTTCAACTTCGGCGCTCTCATCATCACCATCATCAACATCCTGGAAAAAAAATAAATTCCATAATTAATGAAACATAACACAGAACGGAATGGAACGGCAAGAGCAATTAAAGCTCTCGACAAACTGAAACGAGAGAGAAAAAAGAAAAATTAAATTTCAAAGAATTTAGACAGAAATTCATTGCGCGAATTTAATTGGCGACCTCCAGATCTACGAATTCGATTCTCTTCTGATCATCATTATCACCATCGGCAATTTCACTGGAGCCATTACTCGAGCAACAGGACGCCTGAACGTCACGATCGGACGAGCTAGGGCTCGCGCACCGCTCCTCCACTTCCTCCGCCGCCGTACGTACTCCGATATCACTCTCTGCCGTCGCTGGAATCACCAAATTCTCCGACGCGATCACCACTCGTTTCCGGCTCCCGAGCTCAACATACGACGTCGATAATTTCACCAATTCTCCCTTCGTCGTCCTTGTGGAGCCGGTGACTTTCCTTCTCTTCTCCGTCACCGAGCTCGCCGCCACAGCTGCCTTCGCCGCCATGGCCAGAGCCGCTCTGGCCCTAGTCCTCACTCCCACCTGAGCTACCTCCATCACTGCAATCTCTGCAATTCCTCTGCTGGTACACTTCCGCACCATTATCTCTCTCTCTCTCTCTCCACAAAGTTTTAGGAGACGAAGAGAGAGAAAGCGAAAGGTAGAGAAAGAAGGAAAGAGAGAGAAAAGGGGAGGGAGCGTGTGCGTGTTTGTGCTCGTTTGCGGAAACGATGATAGCCGCGATGATGAATGGTGAATGATGAATGATGACGATGATGAGGAGGAGGACGAGAGGGCCTTTTGGACGGCTGAGATTGGTTTTAGCTTTTTTTAAGAGGTAAAAGAGTTAAGTGGTAGTGGTGGTGGTGGTCCAGACCCCGTTAACAGTGACGGGGGGAATCTTCAAACGGGGAATTTGACGGCGCCGTTATGAGATCTAAGAAGCCGTTGCGGTTTGCGCCGATCTTTCACCCAATCAATATCCGCCACGTGGAGCGCGCACGTTGGCGCTTTATCACTGTAGCGATCCCCCGGAACCGGATAATATGATTGCGTTAGTAGTGAGGTATAAACGACTAGGAAAATGTGAAAAAATTACAAGAGGAGTTATTTAAAAAAAAAAAGAAGAAGAAGAAGAAGAAGAATTTCATTGTAAGGTATAAAAAAGTTTTTTTTTTTTTAATAATAGATTGTGTATATAAAATGTTAGATTAAGGTGGTGTTTGGTGAACGAGTTTAGTTTAAAATTTTTAAATTTCAATAGTAATTTTTTAAAAAAGATAAAAAACTTTTTCAGAAAAGATAAAAATTATGATGAAAAAAGTACAATTTATTTTAAACCAAATTTGCAACTAAACAAGACTTAAATAAAAATCATGGGGAAAATGTAATAATTAAACGAAAGTTTATTAAAAAAAATCTTATAATTCAGAATTGTACTTTATAGACATTTTTTGTCCTCCTAAAGAATTTTACTAAAAATAAATATAGAGGGAAAAAAAAAAGGTTACCATTCGAGCAAAAATGGAGCTGTTTCTCTCATAAATTAGCTTTGAATTCCGTTGGTGGGGAAGTACCGGTCTCGAGCGTAATTATTGTGCAGATAACAAAATTACTTTTATACCCTCGTAGGTGATTCCGGTAACATGGAAAACGCCATTCCATTTGTGTTGTTTCCATATGTTGCTTAATGCTAATTATCAAAAGCTATCAAACTGCAGTTTGAAAATAATGCCAAATACTTCAAAGAAAAGTATAGGATTGATACACACATACATTTGGGTGGAAATTGATAGGAAATTCCAGCACATGGTATTGGAGTATAGATAAGGTTGTATTGGCTCTCAAGAAAAAAAATAAATAAATAAAAACTATATTTGGTACTACTCTGGTTGAGAATACAAGTTACAAACAGAAAAAAAAAATAGTGTGGCTAAGTTCCTATTCTTACCAAATTCACCAATAAATAACCAATGCTAGATTACGATTTCAGAATATGCTAAAATCAAGAATCTTTTTATCATTTTCGGATTAAAAAAATAAATAAAAATAAAAATAAACATAGCATTCACTTTTTTCTTCTTCGACATTCAAGTCTCAGAGAACCTACAGAAAAGTACAATCCATTGGCTTCTTCTTCTTCAATTTTTCATTTTTTGTTTCTTTCTTTTATATATGATAAAAATGAAACTTCCTAGTCTTGTGAAACTAGCTACGTGTTCCATGTAGTCATTCGGTATACAAATCACAATTAGTTTGTGCAATTAGAAGTTCATTTCATGGAAATGAAGCTGATATTTGGCCTTGCAAAATTTTATTTCTGCCCTCGTATATACTACCATCACTTGTAATTTCTTTTAGACTTATTTAATTATCAGTTGATCTAATAATATAATTTTATGTGTAACTAACACCCTTGTTTCAAAGAAAGAAAGACGAATTATTCAAATTTCATTTGATGGTAAAAAGAAACACAAAACTTTACATGTTAGTCTTATACGTACATTAAAAATGTTTCACGTTAATAATGTTACTGTTCCACATCATTAATCTTCGTATATTTATTGATTTCAATTGTTACATATACCAGATAAATCTTGCACATCTAGTAGAGCTAAATCAGAGACATTTCCTATTTACATACACAAACATTATTTGTTTTCTAATTGCAACTTGTGTAACCAAGCATTACTTAAAGGAGGTTTGCTCAACCCATTTCTTCATGAAATCCATTCAAGTAACATGCCTAATTCCGTAGAGGGAATATTGGGGTGGATTCTCCTTTCCCTATACCACTAACTACGATGGAATCTTAAAAAGAAAAAAAATGAAGGCTTAGGTTTGACCTATTTGAATTACAAATCTAGTGGTAGTTAACCAAAAATAAATAAATAAATAAAAGTGGGTCGCCCAAAACCATTGTAATAATTGATTATTGAGTATTTTATAAGTTGAATTCCATTTTGTGACTTCAACAATGTGGTAAGTGTCTGTGTGGTTACAAAATACCACCACCAACATAAGACAACAAAGCATACGTTTGACTTTAGAATAAACAAATTCATTGTATAAATTTTTTGCCCGTGATTTTCTATTTTTCCACATCTTATCATCGCCCAAAGTTTCATTCTTGATTTTGGTTGGATTGATGAGTTTCGTATTCTAATATAAGTAGTTATGTTTCATTACGGACTTTTTTCGTGGGAAATTTCTCTGATTGCACTTGAAAATAATAACTTTATTTGGTTGTTCCACACACACACATATATATATATATATATATTTTTTTTTTCCCTCCAAAAGATTAAGGTATTCGAGTTTTGAACATTTAGAAAGGGGAAAAAAAAAAAAAAAAAAAAGGTGGTACAAAAAACAAAATGAATAATTCCCTCTCAAATGGTAGAGCAATTGGGGGACAGAGCACACATGGTCATTAAATTTAGGGCCATAACGGCTAACCTGTTAGGTAAGTGTCGAAATTAATATAGAATTATTGTCGAGGCCCTAAAATTATCTACACTGTCACGTACACGTGTCAATTGTACATGTAAACATGACACGTGGGAGTCCATTCACTTGTACCGTCCATTTTTGTAACCAAATGAGGAAGGGTGGACCACAACCTTACAATAGTTTCTCCGTTCCGTTATGGGATTTACAATTAAAGCCGTCCTTCATTTATTTATTTTCAGAATTTGAGATGAAGATTCCATTTTGTCTCTTATGTTAAAATCAAATGTGAAATTATTATTTAATAATGTTTGTAATCAGTCTTTTAAGTACTGATATCAGCTAAATTTATCACCTTTTGATATTTTCTTCTGCCTCTCAAATTTCTAATTTTTAACACTTTACTTTATGAACTTTCTAAATTGTCGTAATATATCTTACATGGCCTAATTTTGTTTAATTAATCACAGAAAGCCCACAAATACCCCATGTGAAGACGAAAAACCCCATTTCTGATTTTTTAAAAAAATCTTCAAATGTAATACAAATCTCAACACAAATCTTTCAAATTCAAATCTTCAATTTAGATAAAAATTAACTAAACAGGGCATTTTACAATAGTTTAGAAAGTTCTTGCGGGCAGATTATCAAATATTAAGAGTTTGGGACTAGTTGTCAAAGAATGACATGATTAGAAGAATAATATTGCTAGATATCTCATTTTACAAATATGAAGATGTTTTAAGTATTTCAGTTAACATTAGTGATTTATTTTACAATTACAAAGATGTTTGAAGTATTTGTAAAATAAAATGAACAAAAATAGTATTTAACCTAAATACAAGGAAGATTTTAAGTTTTTTTTTTTTTTTTTAAGTATATGCGCTATTTGATCTTTTAATTTTATGATCACTTTGCTCAACTATTTGTCTAAACGATCTTTTTTTTTTTCCCTTTATTTTTCAGTTCAATTATATATTGAGACGTATGTATATCTTACTTTTCAGCTATTAATAAATTGAAATTTTTTTTTTCGAAAATAACTAATTTAAGGAAAATAGTAGCAAATATAGAGAGCAAAGAACAAAGTTAAAAAAACAACAATTAATTAATTACTTAACCAGATAAAATCATTTTAAATTTGATCTAAGAGCTAAAACTAGTACTACATATATATTAATCTTTAAAAAAATAAAATGGTCGTGGCGTTTGGTTCATAAGATCAACATCAAATTGTGATTTAAATTCAATTTTTACGAGGGAGAATATTGTAAGAAAAAAAAATATTTGAATTGTGTGCTTCATATCAAATCGCTAGAAATGTATACTTTTATTTTATGAACTATTGTTTAATGGTTTAATAAATATTTTAACAGTTTGTTTTTATGACTATTCATGTTAAAAATTATGCAACACAAAATTGAAAAATAATATTAATTCAATAATTACAAAAACAGTCCTATCAATAACTGTTTGACATATAGGTTTAACTCAAGTTAAACTGTACTTTTTTTTATCTTTTTTTGAAAAAGTTTTTTATCTTTTCTAAAAAATCAACAAAAATTACTGTTGAAATTTAAAATTTTCGAACTCAACTCATTCACCAAACACCCCCTAAAATAAAATAAAAGATATTAGAATAGAAACTCTGATTTAACTATTAATATCAATTTCTTTCCTAGAAAATGAAAAATATATATATATATATATTTATGTGAAGAATAAATATATGGTGCGTGTGGATTGATGGATTGTTGCCTTTTCCCCGTTCGCCTAGCTACGTGATTTTTTCTTTTCGAAAATTTAAATAAAAAAGTGACTTTATGAAAAGAAAAGTTTCCAATAATTTCAGCGTTGAAAAGAAATTTACTCTAAAAGCATATATACGAGTTCCCCGGCTCATAATATAATCATTTAATAAATAGACCTCTTGGGAAGTTTAAATAAACATAATTAATATATCTTTAGATTTTCAAAAAAAAAAAAAAAACTATCTTTAGAAGTTGTAGTCAATAAAAAGTTCAAACTTTTATACAATCGAATTTATCCTTTTTTTTTTTTCCTATCTTTTAATTTATTCTTCCATCTAAACAGTCCAGAAAAAAGATTTATCTTCATTTTCTCTCCCAATACTTAGCAATCGTTTATTAGGTATGAGTTGTAATTAGAAGAATTTTATGGTAGGCTAAAAAAAATACTTATGATAATGCGCTATTCTAAAATATACTATCACATCAATGTTATATAAAAACTAAAGACGATTTGATATTGTTTATTTTTAACTCTACAATAATATGTCCCACTAATAGGTTTAAGAATGTCAAAATCATGACTGTAGGATTCAAATCAAATATATATATTTGTTGGATACGATAAGAGAATTTTTTTTGGGGATATAACACCATCATTACATCCACTTTATATACCATATGCCTAATTTAAATGGTACAATGGCTCAACAGGTAGCAGTGAGGGGGGTTTGAGCTTTCATATTCGAAATCTTAGAATATTTTAGTTTTTCTTTAATAAATTCTGAAAAAAAAAAATAATAAAAATTATTATTACTATAAAATTGAAAATATCATATATAATTAAACATCGAAATGTATGGAATTAATAACCTATATAAATATTTCTCTAAAAAATACTATGCGAATATACCATCCAATAGTAAATGATCAAAAAGAGAGAGAGCCCAGGGAGAAAAAGATCGTTTAAAAGAAGAAGAGAAAAATAAATTTCGTAGACTCCTGATATATATATATATATATAT
>JAFMPE010186148.1:9347-27039 GCA_024759925.1 Ficus religiosa | reverse complement strand
TCGAGAATATATATAATATTTGATGATAAATATGATATGAATTTATTTCAAGCCATATTGGCCGACAATCTCCCGTCTAAGTATGTACGCATTGAACATTTTCTAGACGAGATTATAGAGAAGCACTCGCCATATTTACCGTCATATAATATAATAAATATATAAATATATATTTATATATACACACATAAATGTATATAGTAACTTCGTATAGGGCTAGGGTCATACTAGATAGGTATAATTCATATGGGTATGTTTGTAGTGCTTTTAGTCAAATACATTGAAAATACCCACCCGGTAGAAAGATATGTAACAAAATCACGATTATTATTCATCACAAACATCGTTTTCAGTTGCGAAGAAAACATTAGTAGAGTTAGTTTTGGATAGAGTCGATCTAAATCAATATCAGTGGGATTCTACCCAATACAAGATCTTGTACATGAAAATAAGTTATTTATATATATATATATAGATAGCCTCAAAATGATATTTATACAATCAAATCAATGCGCAACATACATTGGGAGGATTAATCTGCTCACCAAAGAAGAAATTGATATCTCTCTTTGTGAAAAACACTATTAGCTTTTGACTCATTCATTTCTTTTATTGAAATTAATGCGAGAGAATAAAACTCTATATTTTATTATAGAGTGAGATATAAAATAATCGCTAAATTGCTATTAGCTCTTGACTCATTCACTATTTTCATTGAGATTGAGATAAGAGAATTGATCTCTACTTTATAATAATCTTGTATGAAATTATCGTTAAAACAATATTAACTTTTGACTCATTCATTTTTTCGTTGAAATTGAGGCGAGTAAACTGAATTCTATACTTTGTAATAAGATCATGTATAAAATTATCGTTAAACTATTACTTCTATTACTTATGAGCATGCTTTCGGCTCATTCTTAAGACATTTTAATTTTCTTTAATAATGCTAGTTTCTAGTTTAATAGTTCCTTTTCTTCTAGACCAAGTTCCCGAAAAAGAATAATTTTAGCAAACACCAAGTAATTTATAGCTGATACGTTACCCTTAATTGATAATTAATTAAAGACCCTTTAATTGAATTCCTCATAATATTGATATATACCCAATTGGTCAATGGGAAATTTATAGTTTTAGTAAATTAGCCAGACTAATTAAGAAAATAAGCACGTGCTAGACATCTTTGTTAGGTAATGGAAGTTGGAAAACTAACTAGCGGACAAGTACCAAGCTACTAAATTGTCATCCCTTGGACTTTTTCACATGAATAGTTTTGGTTGCTTTTTTCAACTTTGAAGTCTGTCGTCTTCTTTTATGCGGATAGCATATGGAAGGTAAACTACTAATGAGACATTAACTTGTTTTGTCCAATCAAAATAAGACACACAAAAAAAAGGTGGGGAAGAGAAATTCTTCTGTCTATTTGCACAAATTTAAGGATGCAAGACTTGAAACTTTTCAATTTGAAATTGATTTAAATATGGGTTAACACTCAATTTTATTTATGTCCTTAAATTTTAAGATCATTATCAATTTTAGACGTTAAAAACTTTCACTTTATCTTTTGAATTTTAAATTATTCCCACCTGATCCCTCTTACTAAAATCCCCATTAAAAATAAAAAGAAAAATATGAGAATTAATTTTACTTCACCACTTCGACTAGAATTTTTATTTTAAATAATAATAATAATAATAATAGAGAAGGCAAAAGACACATAAACATTCTTAACCTTCCTCCTCCCATTTTCTCTCTCTAACTCATCCTCTTTCTTTTTCTCTCTGACATGAAACTAACATAAATTTATATTAAAAAATTAATTATAAATCCGTTATTTTTAAGAAAATGAAAATCCAAAGATTTTTCCAAAATTTCAAAGATTTACCCAAAAAAAAAATGTTATAATTGATTATATTTTAAAAAACCTGTTATAAACATCAAAAATACCTATAAAACATATTTGTTATAATTTCCCTTAACTGGGTCTTTCTCATCTGTGTCAACGCTCTCGATCCCATATTCGAATGTGCTTCACTTTTGGGCTTCAGTTGGGCCGGAAAAGTGTTCGTTTTATTGGTTGATGAGTCCTCTCTATGAAATGAATTGGATGAGTCCATAGTGGGATCGTATCAAAACAGGATGCTAATTTCTCCATTTTTCAATTTTGTTGTCGTTTTAAGATACACCGTCGTTTAAATATCTTGCCATCGTCTCCGTTTCTTCTTTTTGTTTTATGCTTTTATCGTGGTTTTTCAAGTTTCGTTCTAGTTTGCTCTTTTGTTACAATTTTTGGTGTCTTTAAAACGTTGGATAAATTGTAATTTTAAAGCTTGTATAATTTTGGAACACTTTTTATTTGATAAATTTTGTGATTTTAAATATTAAAAATGTTGTTACAATAGTTTTTTTTATTTATTTTTTGACACAATCTATTAGTAATATTACTTTTGATCAAAATTAATGCAAAAAACCATTGTAACAACACTTCAATAATTGAGGATTATTCAAGTTAAGAAAAATGAGCATAGATCAAAATTGCATAAACTTAAAAAGTTTATGAACTAACTTAGCAATTCATCCTCAAAAAGTTTTATTGGGGGCTTGACTATTAAATCATTGCTTTTCTCGAATTTTTTTACTTGATGCAATACTTGTCGTTTTCTTGTTTGGTGTCGTTTTATTATTTTCTTGTCGCTTCTAATTTTTTCATTGATGGTAAACTTTCTCTTGAGTTGGGTTTGTTGCTTCCTTCAAAAAAAATAAAAAATAAAAAAACAAATAAAAAAGGGCTTCTTTGTCGCTTAAGTATTTTGTTGTCGTTTGCGCTTTAATCTCTATTTTCTAGTTTTTGTCGGCACATGCCTTTTTTTATTGTTGATTTGCTATTCTTTTCCTTGTAGGTTTGTTCACCTATTGTCGTTTTGCAAATTTATTCTCTTTTTAGTTTTTATATTGGCTTGTAGGTTTTCCTCTCGCTTTTATTTTTCTACAGCTGTTTTTCTTATTATGGGATATAGTACCCTTGTTGTTTACTGTCGTACCACAATTTTGTTAAAGTTGTCATTTTTTATTTTATGTCATCCACCTCCAACGGGGTGACAATTTAAATAATGGTACAACAACATGACTCAAAATTCATACAGGGGCGTTTGGTATGTCGTAATCAATAGGAATCATATTACTAGAAAGAGCAGTGGTTAGAAGATGTAAGTGAGAGTTTTAGGGTGTCACAGTGGTCGAACCTCCGATGACGATGGAGGAAGAATAGAAGTAGGGTGTTTGTGGCTTGAAAGATGTGAGTGAGAGTTATAGGATTTCATGTTTTTAATTGTAGGATTCAGATATCTAGAAAGTGAATAACACTTTTTTGGGTAGGTTTAAGATTACCCTAAAGTCTAGTAAAATGAAACCCATGGGCTTCACCTTCCTGGGTTTAAAAAAAGACCAATACTTATACCAAACCTGAGAATCTTTATATTCTCATTCTCATCCTTGGGATTACCTCATATCAAACGCCCCTAAAGCAAAAAGAGTTAGTAGGCTTGTTTTTTTTATAAATGAATTTATATTTAAAAAATGGGTTGATAGGATTAATAAACGAGTTGTGTTTGGGTTGACTCACCTACCTAATTGGGATTAACACGAACTAACAACTACACATGTCCCTCATTAAATGTGATATAACATAAAAGTTTTTATGATTAATTTAATCGAGTTAATATGAGTTTTAATATTTAGAACTAAAATTCACTTTATTTCCCTTCAAAGAAAAATAAATTGACCAATTAACGTTTCATTATCCTATTAAATCTTGATTAATAGATCGCAATTGTGTCATCGATCAGTAATCTAAACAGGTTGTATGAGTTAATGCTATTACCATGATTATTTTATTTCTCGCCTTTTATTTTCTATTGGTGTTACTATTATTCTTAAATATTGGACTATTTTAATAAATTTATTGCTTATTTTAGATAATCTATTGCTAAGAATTTGCCACAGTAATTTGTAGAAAGAAAAGACCATTCTTATTTGTTGATGTCGTTTGCATGTAGAAGAGGAAAAAAAACTTCTTACGTTGTGGGCTTATTAAACTCTCAATCCATTTTCACATTTTAATTGTGGGCCTTGGAGTGGGTATGTCGTCCGCTGCCACAGTTGGGATTGGGCTCCTACATATGCAAACGACACCCCAAATGTTACCGTTTTGATGCCCATATCAAACGGAAGCCCTGAAATCCCTTTTTTTTTTCTTTTTTGAATCATTTTAGAGCTTAATTTCGTTTCTATTTATCTTTGCGTTCCTCTTATCCTGTCGTTTTCAAGTTTCTCCGCTGCCTCAGCTATATTTAGTTTGTTGTCGTTTTCTAAAACTAGTAAGTAGTATCTTTGCTCCATCATTGTTGGTTTGGAGTTTCTTCATTAGTGATTTCTCAGTTTGTTGTCGTTTCATGTTATATTCCCGTTTTCATACTTATCGGTTGCATCTGTCACTCTGTTGTTTGTTTTGCAGTTTTGTTGTCATTTGTATTTTTTACACGGATTGTCTTAAAAACTGTCGTTTTAATGTCTTCAATTTCCTCTTTTATTATCTTTTTAATTCTCAAATTCTTCTCTGTATTGGCATTGGCCCATTTTTTATTTATTTTAAGTAATCGTCATTTGCCTTTTCCAATTAACTAATTAATCCTTTTTCAATGAGTCATTTACTCAAACGAGTCATTTACCTCTATCGTTGTCATGTTCTTTTTTGTCAATTTCATTTTCGATGTCGTTTGTCTTTTACAGTCGTTTTCCTATTTATAGTCGGTTGCCTCTTATATTGTTTTTATTTCGTAAGATTTATCTATAAAATCTTTTCCCTTAAGTCGCCTTTCTTTTCTTTCTCCTTTTTGTTTTCGTGTTTGTTGTGGCTTAAGCATATCTTATTGCCTTTTTTTAAACCTTATTGTCGTTCTCTCTCTCTCTCTCTCTTCTCTTTTGTGTTTCTTTGTCTTTTTTCGGTTCTTTTTGTTTCTTTGTCGTTTTCTGTTCCTCTTCTTTTATGTTTCTTTGTCGTGTTTGTTGTATTTTGAAGTTTGTCACTTGGGTCCGTCGTTGCAAGTGTTTTTACATCATTTTATTTTTATTATTTATTTTATTTTATTTAATTAATTTATTTTTTTTGCCCTCTGATATCATTTATTTGTTTTGTTGTCCTTCAAACTACACTGGCACTTCCTGATTTTATCAGAGAATGGTTTATTAATCATGAATTTTAATTCTAAGAAAGGAAAATAAAGTTTTGATTTTAAATTTTTATTTTATTTTTATATTTGAAAATTAAATGATGTGTATCCTTTTTTTTAATTATTATTTTTTTATATAGGAGATGTGTATCCTGTCTAGTATCTGTGAATGAAGAATTAAGGGTTTTTTTTTTTTTTTTTTTTTTTTTTTTTTGGTAAAGTGAATTTATCTTCCACCGGAATTAAATTTCTTTTCCTAAAAATTTAGACTATTTTTTAATTTGACTAACTTCTTTACGAAATGCATCCTTTTTTTTTTTATTATTCGATATTCTGATATTTTACTGATTCCTTCTAATGCTTTAGCCTTTACGGAAGAAAATAATAGAATATGATTTTTTTTTTTTGGGTGAATATGATTTTTTTTTTGAACTTAGTAGAATTTGAATTTAATTTCCCTGAAATTCCTTAGTGTAATTTTTGAATTTAGTTCTGAAAAATTAATTTCTTTTTTTAATTACTTTTTTTTTTGACCAGTAAACGTGTCCTCAAGATAAACTACTCGTTAATATTTGTATTCAGATTAGAACGTTCCGCAATGATTACATTCAAAATTAGAGCATGAGCTATAAAGTATCAATTTGGGGTGTTTGGGTGATGAGTTTAAACTCATCATCATCAACTCAATTTTTGTCTTTTTCCTTAAAATTTTTTTATTTTTTTTGAAAAAGTCAACCAAAATCACTATTTAAACTTACAAATTTCAACTCAAACTCATTCACCAAACACCGTTTAAGATTTTTCACTGTTCTATTAGTTCTCTCTCTTTTTAAAAAAGGAAAATACATGTTATAGTATTTATTTTGTAAACGAAAAATATATATTATAAATGATAATGAAACTACGACCTTCAGCCCGTGTCAATAGACCAGAGGATCTAAGGCAAAAGATTCATAGACCTTATCGTTAAAAAATAAATAAAATCATCTTAGAATTAAGTCATGAATGAAATAATTGATAGATTATACTTGTCATCAAAAAAATATGAATCGTTAAATTTAATTTAGAAATCACTTAAAATCAAACATGGAAATCTATTTGAACTACTAAATGTTTGGACACTTATTTGAGCAATTACTTATAAATATGTGGGCGCATTCAACGGATATATTCGTGAACTTTTTTAAAATCCAAGATTGCCTTTGGTGTTAAAGTACCCATGTTCCAACATGTTTGACATATCCCATAGATATAAAGATGTTCCCCTAAATTTTGGACATATTCCTATATTATGTCCGGATTTTTTAAAACTAACACTACTTCATTATTAGGATTATAGAATTTCAGTATAAAACAAACAAATGGTATTCAAAGAATTCCAATGAGAAATTTAAAGGTTTTTCCATCACTTTACAATAGAAGAACTTCACCACCCATGAAAGCCTATCTTAAGCTCCATAGAGAGAGCAACATATGAAACGAGTTTTTCGTTATTACTCTTTAACTGGTTCGGGTTTATCCTTTGTCAATTCGTTATTTATGATGCGAATAGTAAATATGGAATATTTTTTAGTCCGGCAGCGGAGCAAGAGCAACATTTATAATTTTATATTTTATAATAATTAGTTGATTCACATATAATTTTTTATTTAAAATCTCGTAATATGAATTATTTAAAATTATCAATATAAAAGACAATCATAATTGAAAAACATTAAATTAGGATTAATTAATTGTTATAATAGCACACAAAAAAAAAATTTTACAACCATCGTTTTGTATGGTGGGAACAAAAGAACTCCCGATAATATCTAATCTATATTCAGTCTCTTAATTTTGATATTCTTCATCTATTTTTAATGAAAACTGTAATAAAATGGATTAAACGACTTAAAAACTTGAAGTAGTAGTGAAGTGGAAGTTTTAAAAAATCGAGGTGCAAAATTACAAGAAATATACAAAGTGTAAAATATCAACCTATTTAAAAAAACAGAAGAATCAACCAACCAAATCTTTCTCAGGAATGCCAAATCACCAATCAGAAGAATCGTCGCATATAGTTTAAAATTACACTTCACTACCCCTTGTTCTCTCTGTCATGATGGCCACCAACAGAGCCAGAGACCCAAGCCACTACAACAACGACGACGAAGACTTTCGCACCCTTGTCTCCGAGCAACGCCGCGAGCTCATGGCCGCCGATTCTTTCGAGTCCGATCTCGACCTCGCCTTTCGCCTCCAACTCCAGGAAGCCCTCGCAGCCTCCCTCGCCGTCCAGCCCTCCTCCTCCTCCTCCTCCTCCTCCGCCGCCGCCGCCGCCTCAACCGCCACCGCCACCGCCACCGCCATCCGACCCCCATCCTCCTCCGCCTCCGCCGCCGTCGCCGCCCCAAATTCTCGCCTAAACGAGGACGCTCCACGCTTCGCGTTTGCCCAGTCGGAGGAGCTCTCGCGGCTGGAGCAGGAGCTGAGGGACCGGGTGCAGAGCGCGATCGCGATGCGGCGGGAGAGGGAGGATCTCGACCGTCGGATTCACGACCAGATGGTCGCCCGTGAGATTCTCACGATTCCCGACGACGACTGGCGCGATTGGGGCGAGAATTTCGCGAAGCCGTTCGGCGAGGGCTCGTCCAAGGGCGCGATTGTTATAGATGACGAGGACGAGGACGACGAGGATGAGGATGAGGATGAGGATGAGGATTGCGTGTTCGGGCTGTACTTCAAGGGCTTGGTGAGCGAGGAGATCGTGGGGGGAAACAAGAGTGTGCTCTCCGGGATCGGAATCGCCATATGCGATCCCCGGGATAATTTGATATTCGAGTTGAGGAAGCCGCTGTTCGGGAACGGATTGAACAAAACTTCTGCGGAAGCCAAGGCCTTGATCGAAGGTTTCAATGCTGCTCTCGCTTTGGACTTGAAGCGGATCACACTGTACTGCGATAACTATACCTTTTTCCAATTCGTAAGTCTTTTTTTATTTTTTTGGTACAACTACCTGCAATTATTTTTGAATTCTGCCTCAGATTCCCATACCAAATTGTTCGACGGATTTCGGGATTCATGAAGAAGAAAAATGTTTTGTGTCTTATGTTTCGTAAGAACAGAGAATGTGTGAACTGTTCGATTTAGGTTGATGTTAAATGTAATTAGGTTGTTGACATTGCTTTTGACATTGGTAGATTTCTGGGAGATGGCATCCCAGGCAACACAAGATTGCGGTGCTCGTCAATCAGGTGAAAAGCCTTAAAAGAAAATTTCAAATTTGTAGTACAAGGCTTTTGCCGCGGAATGAGATAAAGTTTGCATTTAAACTTGCGAGAGATGCGATACAGTCTCAGGTTGATAGGACTGAGGAATCTAGCCGTCGCAAGAATCTGGACGAGACTTGCGTGATTTGTTTGGAAGATAATGATGTCAGTCAGATTTTTGTGGTCAATGATTGCCAGCACAGATACTGCTTTTCTTGTATGAAACAACATGTGGAGACGAAGTTGCGTGAGGCACTGGTGCCTAAATGCCCTCACCATGGCTGTAAATCCGAGCTTGATGTCGATAGCTGCAAGAAGTTCCTGACGCCTCAATTTATAGAGATTATGTTCCAGCGGAAAAAGGAAGCTATAACTCCTGTTACGGAAAGAGTTTATTGTCCTAATCCGAGGTGTTCAGTTTTAATGTCGAAAACGGAAGTTTTAGAGTATTCAAAGAAGGAAGGCATTGATGTTGACGGATTAGGAGCTAGGAGATGTGTGAAATGCAATGGCATCTTCTGCATCAACTGCAAGGTCCCTTGGCACCGTAACATGACTTGTGCTCAATACAAAACGTTGAATCCTAATCCGCCTGTGGAAGATGCTAAGCTTAAGCTTCTTGCATCAAGGAATCTGTGGCGCCAGTGTATAAAGTGCAACCTTATGATTGAGCTTGCTGAAGGTTGCTACCATATGACTTGCAGGTATTGTATTCTTCTTACTTACCAATCAACCAGTTTTCTTAAATTTTCTTTTTGTTTGTTTGTGCTTGACTTTTCATAAATGCATGATATCCTCATCATGGAGTTTTGGGTCTTGTTTCGTATATAGGGTAGGATTGAAAAGTTTGAACGATGTTCAAAACCAGAATCGCGAATTTAAATAATAAATGTATGAGAGAGAGAAAAAGAAAGAGAAAAAAAAAATGTAAATGACCGTTGGATTGTACATCCAAACGCCCGATATCTTAAGTAGTGTCTCTTAACCTTTCTTTTTTGTGGTGTGACAGATGTGGGTTTGAGTTTTGTTACAACTGTGGAGCTCCATGGAAAGACAAGAAAGCAACTTGTAGGTGTCCGCTTTGGGATGAAAATCACATTTGGCGTGATCAGAACATAGAATCCGACGATGAGGACGAAGAAGAGGAGGAGGACTTCTATGACTCTGATGTAGATTTTTATTAGTTTTCACGAGTGATTCAGATTAGTACTGCACAGAAATGGCCAGTGTATTCCCATTGCTCATGTTTTCTTGCATAATCTTCCTTGGGACTAGATGATATTTAATGATAGCCCATTCATGTTCATAGAGGATAAAACGTTTTCTATAAAACAAATACATACGTATATATTATATATATTTAAGAAAAACACAGAGTATTAAATATAAAATCAAAAGAACTGTTTGGTAGATGCATCAACTGGTAGGTGTCGTTCATTACTTAAGCAGATTTTTTTTTTTCCCACTCAAGAATGGCTTGCCATCCAGCACAAGAGCCTTCTTTTTAATCTACACAGAAGGGAAAAGATAACTTATTGGGTGATTTTTCAGAGGTCGGCAACCTGCAACACTTAGCATTTGGGAAGCTTGTGAGAGGCACGTTGAAGGTATCCAAACAATTTGCACTTGCAGTAGCTGCGGTTAGGTCAGAATGCAAACACCAGGGAAGGTGCTGACCAGGTGTGTGTTGTTCATCACGTAAGGGAACGAGAGTGCAAAATCGTTCAATTAAATCCCATCCTACTCGTGTTAGTCCTATGATTGCATCTTCTTTGGCGTTGTCGCCATTGAGGTTGTATTAGAACCACACACGGAGATCCCAATGTACTTGTTCCTTATTGGTGGTGTCGTCTCTGTTTGGTAAGTCAGTAAGAGATGAAAATTTTAAGTTGAAGTTTGTTGACTTTTCAAAAATTAGTTATAATATTTTGTTGACTTCTCAGAAAAAGACAAAAAATTGATATGAAAAATTATAATTTAGTTGAAGTTAAATCTTAATGTCAAACATAGCCGAATTTAAATTGGGAATGTTGACAATGACTTTGTTGATTTAGCTGGGGTCCTTTAGCTTAGCATGAATAAGATGTCACGCAGTATTTGTAGTATCTTATTCGTATCTACACACCCATCATATCTAAGTACCAGTTCAATAGTTATGAAACTCATTGAGTTTGATGAATTTGTAGGCAGAGTCAGATCTAGAGTTTTGGAATTATGAATCAGTTAGGAGTTTTGAATATTATCTAATTCGTTATTTAGTTGTTAGTTAGGGATTCCTGTAGAGGAATCTGAGTTTAAATTTCTATTAAGCTTGTGAGTCTATAAATCATATTGTTTTTCCTCTTTATATGTATAGAATAAAAGAAATAAAAATCAGTGTATTTTTCTGGTTACCTTACCATGCTTATAACATTAGAATCGGTTAGCACTAAATGCTGAGTAAATATTAATTAGTTTAGCAACTGACTGTCTAAGTTTACATTTTACAGAAACCTCTACCTAACATGTCCCAACAGATTTTTGTACAGAGTAGCTATGCATTGTTAGCCTGGCAATAGATTTTTTTTTTAGGTCTATAAACGTGTCCTTGCTTAAATGTAAACTAAAGGAAAAAGAGAGAGAGAGAGAGAGGGGCAAAGTGACCAGGGTGTTTAGTGAATGAGTTTGAGTTAAGATTTTTAAGTTTGAGTTGGTTGACTTTTTAAAAATTAGTTATAATTTTTGTTGACTTTTCAGAAAAAGACAAAAACTGAGATAGAAAATGTGAGTTTAAACTTGTTTGTCAAACTCCCTAGCAATATAGTTGGAAAAGAGAACGAAAAATGTTGAGCTAAACAAGTTAAAAGAAAAAAAGAAAAAAAAAAAAACCATATCACTTGCTCTAGAAGCGAGATGATTGATTTATCTGAGACCGTCGAGACGTTACCAAAAACTTGCTTCTATTCTTTTATTTATTTGTTTATTTATGGAATGTTGGTTTTCAATTTAGTAAATTTATAATTTAGGGCCCGTTTGGTGGAGTAGTTTGAGTTGGGAAAATTTCAATAGTAAATTTTTTTGAATTTTTAGAAAAGACAAAAAATTTTTTGGGAAAAAGACAAAAACTTTTTGAAAAAAAGACAAAACAAAGTTTGAGTTTAATGGTTTGAGATGGTCAACCAAACAAGGCATTATTGTCAATTTTAAAATAATCCTTAAATTGGTTGAAAATCTTAAAACTAAATAAACTTAAAAAACCTAGACCCTATTTCGTAAAACTTAATCCTGGATCTACCTGTTGCAATCACTGTTAGATAAATCGCCATAAAAGAAGATATGACATTACTGAAGAGGATGACTAAACATTGTCGGAACTCGAAACAGACATTGCTTTGATGTTGATGAACATTGCATTGACCGTGATGTAATAACAAGGATTGCAAAATCATATAGCGACAGTGATATACTTGAAACGACGAACGTAATTGCAAATCTCGTGATTAAGGTTTGAAAAAATATATTGTATTCACTTTATTTAATTAATTCTTTTTTTGAAATGTTGGTTTTCAATTAGGTAAACTAATAAATGATCATCAATTTTAAAACAATCCTTCAATTGGTTAAAAATCTGAAAATTACCAAAAATTAGAAAACCTTATCCTAATTAAGTAAAACCTAACCTGATCTACATGCTACCATCACTATTAAACTAATCACCACCAGATAAGGGATGAATGATTGGAGAAGATAAGGAGAAGATGACTGCATGATTGCCAGACCTCGCGACAGACATCGCTTGGAGATGTTGATGAACATTGGGTTGAGTTCTCGATGTAATCACAAGAATCCCAAAATAAAATTGCGACTATGATCTACTCGGGACGACAATCTCTCTCACTACGAATTTGCATTTTGCTCCCTTCATTGTCATCATGGTCACGAGATCGAGAAGACTTGCTAACGAGCATTGCCATTGGGAGGTGAAAGGAGAGTTAGGGAGGAGAGGGAGAAAATTAGAAGAATTGGAGGAAAGATATTTGTCTCCTAAGGTAAGACAGGAAAAATGAGGTGCGGTTTTCATAATAGGTGATAGCTAATCGGGACTATTATTGGTATTTTATAATATAATACACATCACGTGAAAAAAAAGAAGAAGTCACGTGGCAGTGATTGGACTGTCATGTGATAGGTGACGTGGTAGCCGAAGAGCGATCATTGTTAAAGAGCTATTGGCTCTATTATAACTAGAATAGAAAAGATAAAAGATAATTCCTTCCTTTCCGAAGTTATGTTACTCCCTTTAACCAGATACTTTAAATAAGAGAATATTTTTACCGTAGAAAGTCTCAAATTCAGGATCTTTTACTACACAAATTTCTTGAGAAACGAAGTCATAGACAAGTAGATTCAAAACCAGACCTTTATAAGTAAATTACAAATTTACTTATGTGAAATAGGTCATTTACATAATACATTTGTTATTTATTTCAAGAGTAATTGGCCTAAATAGTTCCTGAATTCTTTACAATGTGACGGTTTAGTCTTTATTTTATTTTTTTTAGCCGAAATGACCATGAACTCTTAAAATATTGGCCATTATAGTTATTTCTATCCAAAATCATTAAATTTTTAATGGAATGAGTAATTTGAAAGGGTATTTTAGTAATTTAAGAATAATAAAAATTAAAAAATTAAAATTCATCACTATTTCATCTCTATCTCTATCTCTCTTCTCATTTCTTAGATCGGTGGGTTGGGAGGCGAGGGGGTGGTTAGATTCGGGGGGTTGGGGCCTGAGCTCGGTTATGGCTGGGGGTGGAAATCTAGATTGGAGTTTGGGGGGGGGGGGGGGGGGGCGTCGGATCAGGGTTTGGAAAGAGGGGTCAGATCGAAAGTTTTCTTTTGTTGAGGGGTTCGCATTGGTTTTTGCGCCGTTGGCCAACCAGGGGGGAGAAGGCCACACGAATATGGCGTGGGGTGGAGGGGGCTCGTTGCTGACAATGACTCTTTCTCTCTCTTTTTCTTCTCTCTTTCTCCCTTCCCCTCCAACGACTCCCTCTCTTTCCCCTCAACCTCTGCCGGCTCCCTCTCTTTCCCCTCTGGCAAGTACTCCCTCTCTTTCCTCTCCCCTTTAGCAGCTCCCTCCCTCTTTTTTTTATCAAGGTTCTTATTTGGCTACCCAGAGGTTTAGGTGTTTTGTGGTTTAAAGGGGGAAAAAAAAAAAAACGAAAAAAGAAAGAAAGAAAAATTCAAGGAAAAGGTAAATGAGTAAGGAGATAGAAAATTAAGAGGTGTTTTCATCTTTTTAGTATGAAATTATGGTTTGAGTATGATTATGTTAGAAATTTAATGGTTTTGGATGGAAATGACCAACGTTTTAAGAGTTCAGGGTCATTTTGGCTCAAAAAAAATAAAATAGGAATCAAACCGTCATCTTATAAAGAATTATGAACTATTTGAACCTATTACTCCTATTTCAAAATTAGAACATGCTATTTATTTTAATATTTACTGACAACTGCTACTTCTTTCTCCCCTTCGCCAACATTAAATTATGTTTATTAATCTTTTAGAGTTCGTTTGGAGCATATACTCCAATTGAAGTTTCTAAATTTTTTTTTAATCTTTTTTCTAAAAATATACTAATTTTACTATTTATATTTTTAAATCTCTTTTAAAATTTAAATTTTAAAAATTCATAATTTGTTTATTTAAAATCAAAATACGATTATAATTTTTTTTTAAAGTTACATAAAATGACAAGAGTAATAAATCAAGATCTCTATTATTATTTTTTTTTTAACATATGTTTTTTTTACACATTTTAATTATCACATTTTAATTTTAACGAAACGTACAAATCCAAATATTCACTCAATTTAAATCAAAAAAATTTTAAAATTGGAATTGAAAATATACTCCAAACGTCGTTTATTTATGTCATTTTGCTCAGTTTATTGATTCTTTTTTAACATCTTTTTTAGCTGAAAACTTCCCAAACAAGGGTTTGTTTGTTTGTTTTGTTTTGTTTTTTTTTTTAACCATTTATTTATTTCCTGAAAACTTCCGATATATTTGTTTAATATTAGCCGAAAACTTCGCACTCAAGTCTGCTCTGCAACATACCCAAAAGAAGAAGCCACTCTCAGTTCCGATTTTCTGGCGATCATCTTTCATACACTCACTCCCTGACTCCAGAGTGAAAAAAAAAAAAACAAACGAACAAAAAAAATTGTTCCTTTGAAATTATTAAAAAAAAAAAAATCTACAAAAGCGTGTTGACGAATACGGAAGCAGATAATCTTCAGAGCATACTCGGAGAGCAACGACGAGAACTCATGGCCGCCCAAAACCTAGACTCCGACCTAGACTTCGCCTTCCAAATCCAAATGCAGGAAGCCGTCGCCGCCTCTTTCGCCCTCTGCCCCATGGGCTCGCCGTCCGACGCCCATGACGACGACGTTTTGGGCCAATCCGAGACGCTGCTGCCGCGAGACATGCAGAACAAGTTGGTGGTGAGGAAGGAGAGGGAGGAGTTCGACCGTCGGGTTCAAGATCGGCGGCTGGGGAACGGCATCGTCGACCTCCCCTTGGAATATTGGTGCCAGCACGGCATCTGGTACGAGAAGCCGTACGATACGTATGGCGCTTCGTCGTCTTCTTCGTCACAGAGTTTGGTGGATCAGTCGGGGGGTTGGGGATTGTATTTCAAGGGTTTGGTGGAGTGGGTTTTGGACTCGGATATGGTGGTGGCGGGTGCTGGGATTGCGATTTTCGATTCCAAACACAATTTGGTGGTCCACTCGGGGAAGAATCTGGAGGCTTTTCATGGCGGTGAGGTGATAAGCAGTGAGGCTGCTGAGCTTGAGGCTCTTGTTGAAGGCCTTAATCAAGCTCTCGCCTCTGGCTTCAACAACATCACCTTTTTCTGTAACGACAGCACGATTTTTGACTACGTTAGTCTTTTCTGAACCTCAATATTTTTTATTCTATTGTTTTGCTTTAGGTAGTAACTGATTTTGTTTGGATTTTTTTTTTATTATTGTTTGAAGTATTTTGTTTTTAATATTGAATATAAAGAAAAATTTTGCATTACTACATATTTTGGGTATAGACGACAACGTAGAATGTAAAGTGACAAGCTTGAAAGCGATACGAAGTACATAATTCTAAGTCTAAGTTTCTTTCTTTGGTCATAGGTTCAATTTGGGAGTTCAATGAATTGCTAAATAAGAAGAAGTTTCAGTTTTTGAGATGTTTTATATTTAGATTAAAATCTGCGGTCAACTATTTGTTTTTTTTATTTTATTTTATTTTATAAATAGTCACTTTACCTTTCTAGTGGTGGTATAGTTCTTTAATTAAGTTGGAACTTTCTATTATAGCTAATTGCAGAAGTAGACTTGAGTTTTAGGACCAAACAATTTGAGATTTAGGAGTCATCCATCCCTTTCACGCAACAAAAAAAAAAAAAAAACGCGGTTTTGATTCTTAATTATTAAATTCATGTCCTTGTGTTGTTGTTAGTTGTGTTGAATGTCATTCATATGTCTCCTTTAATTATGGTCTTTTTATGTAAAGGAGTTCTTGCGTTCATACAGGTTACCCACATCTTGCCACCAAAAAATGGCAAAGTTGCGGAGTTGGTCAATCAAGTGGCTATTCTTTGGAGGAAGTTTACCTATTGCAACCCTTCTTTTGCAGCCCCTGACGACATTGAGTTTGTGTTAAAGTGTGCACGAGAAGCTATTGTTTCTCAGATAACTAGGTTGGAAGAAGCTGGAAAGGGCAAGAGTTTGAAAGAAACTTGCACGATTTGTCTTGAAGATACTGATGTTACTCAGATGTTTTTGATTGATGGTTGTCTGCACCGATATTGCTTTTCTTGCATGAAACAGCATGTTGAAGCGAAGCTGCTTAACGGGCAGATTGCAAGGTGCCCTCATGATGGCTGTAACTCTGAGATGTCCATTGATAGTTGTGCAAAATTTTTGCCTCCTAACCTAGTGGAGATTATGAGCCAACGCATAAAAGAATCTTCTATTCCTGCTACGCAGAAAGTTTACTGCCCAGATCCCAGATGCTCTGCCTTGATGTCGAAAGACGAGGTTTTGGAGTATACCAAGGCCTCATCTAGTGGTGCGGAACAATCTGGCGCGAGGAAATGCATGAAATGTCAAAAGATCTTCTGTATCAATTGCAAAGTCCCCTGGCACTGCACTATGACCTGCAACGATTACAGGAGAGAGAATCCACATGGCAATAAAGATGAACGACTACTGAAGTCTCTTGCGATGAAGAAACTATGGCGTCAATGTGCAAAGTGCAACCTTATGGTTGAACTTTTGGAAGGCTGCTACCATATCACTTGCAGGTCCTTTATCTTCCTTTGACTACTGAATTTGCTAATGTTTATTAATCTGGACTTTCTATAATCTAGCTCCAAAACAGTGTTGTCTTTGTACATTGTTTTCATCGGTGGTACGAACTTTTTATTTGTTGTCTAGGTGGGAAAGAAAGTGACAACGTATCAAGTTATAAAACATGCAAGACGAATGTAGGCAGTCTCATTATTGCTTTCTTTATGCAGATGTAAATACGAATTTTGCTATGTCTGTGGAGCTGAATGGAAGAATAAGATGGCTACTTGTGCTTGTCCAATCTGGGATGAACGTAACATCATACGGACTGACCAGCGACGAATGGTACGACAACTACCCCAACCGCAACCACCACTGGAACCCGGACTTGTACTGCAACAACTGCAGCAGCAACAGCAGCTACAATTCCAAGCGCAATTCAGACTTGGACTGCAACGACAACAACCGCAACAACAACAACCACAATTGCAACCACAATTGAGACTGGGATTGGGACATCAGGTAGTATATCGAGCACAACCACCAGCGCAATGGCATCTGGGAATGCAACGACAACAACAGCAGCAATTACAACGGCAACTGTTGCCACAAGAACAACAACAACGACAGCAGCAACTGCTACAACAACCACAGCAGCAGCAACAACAACAACAACTGCAACAACATATACGAATACAACGGCAACTGTTGCCACAAGAACAACAACAACGACAGCAGCAACTGCTACAACAACTACAGCAGCAGCAGCAGCAACAACAGCAGCAGCAACGACAACCACGATTTCAATGGCAACTGTTGCCACAAGAACAACAACAACGACAGCAGCAACTGCTACAACAACGACAGCAGCAACTGC
>JAFMPE010186037.1:26589-37157 GCA_024759925.1 Ficus religiosa | reverse complement strand
AGTACTGCTAGAAGAACCACCAAAATCCATCGTCGGAAAAGCCCCTAGGTTCTGATACCAAGTAAAGAAAACAAAAGGAGAGAGCAAACGCAAAAAAAAAAAAAAAAAATATATATATATATATGAAAGTGAAAGAAAAGGAAAAAAGAAAATTTAGAGAGATCTGGAAAGGTCTGTGTTAATGAGAGTGCAGAGTTAATGATTTGCCTCTGATTTTCTCTATTAATGTATAACTTGTGACAGAACAGATACAGGCCCAAAGTATGAAAGTTGACAAAACTAAATACTATATTAACAGTATTCTGTTATAACTGTAAGAATTCTGTTATAGTTACTCACCTAATAACTATACTCGACACTCGAAATTCTGTGATTTTTTTTTTTCAAATTTAAATGGATTAAGTGGGTTGACACGATTAGTGAACGAACCTTGTAACACGTTTAATAAATTGACCGTGTTTAGGTTAAATGCTTTTCAATACAAGTAATAAATACAAACAAGTAAAATTGGCAATCATGTTACTCTTTCTTTTCTTGCATTGTTTGATGTGTTATGTACATTGTATATATATATAACCGAATGTTACTTTGATAGGTCCAAAGAATTGCAGGCAAAAGCATAGAAGAAACCGTGTAATGATCAGTGGATTCTCAAAATATAGGCCCAACAATATTAATATATATTATGTGAAAGCGTTGCTGATTTGACAAATATATGCTGTATATGTCATTTAAGTAATGTACTTAACAGTCGAAACCAAGTGCTTAAAAAAAAAGAAAAAAAGGGTGCTTGAACGTGCTCTTTGCTATAGTATGTCATGAAAGTAATGTACAACAGTACAATGCAAGTGCTTGAAACAGTCAATTTCATAAATCATTTTTCTCAATTTATGCATGTAATTAACTACCGAACGTGATGCACGTTAACCACTGTCATTAGCAAATTGATCATGTAGTCTAAAGTGACAATCATTTCAGATATTATCTTCAAACGTCTATCGAGTGTGTGTGTGTGTCTCATGACATGCCGCGCAACAAACTATCTACTAGTAGGGTCGTGCATCCAACCCGCAAGCCGTCCAAAAACCACCCGCTTCGTTGGTTAAAGATGGGGTCACGCCGGGCCACTCCCTTTTTTAATATGAAAAAAAAAAAAAAAAAAAAGCTAAGGAGTTGAGTTTTATGCTGATGCAAAGTATAGAGAACCTTCATTGTCTATTTAAACATTCATACCTAAATAGTTTCAAAAATTGATGGATATTTACATCCAAAAAAAAAAAAAAGGAGGGGGGGGGGGGGGGGGTGGGGGTGAGGGCGGCGCCAAAAAAAGGCCCTCCGACCCGCCTTAGCCGCCTATATTATTGAGCGGATCTAGGTTGAGATTTTGTAGATTTTCTTGTCCTCCGACATTCTCATCAGTTGTATACCCCCACTCTAGTCAGTCATTCATATTTACACGTATATTATTTCACTCTTGGATCTCACTCAATATGCTATAATTTTCATAATTGATAATGAAAAATTAATGGTGAGCCTACGAATTTCTATTTAACATTTTTGGTGAATTACTATCTAACTTTGACAGAGTATACCTCCATAATTTTATTAGAAGTTGCGAGACCGGGTCCTTTATCATGATTGCCATTCTAACTTACGAAGTGTCAAGATTTGGTTATCATAAATGAACTAGGCCGCCAAGCACTGCATGTTGGATAGAATATATATCATAATTTGTTTATATAAATATACGACAATTTGGACAAATATAGGTCCGTGTGTTAAAGGTTTTTTTTTTTTTTTTTTAATCGATTTTAGTCCAAAAGCTTAAAGCTAAAATCAACATCTTTTCATAAAAAATAAAAAATAAAAAAAATAAAGAAATAAAGACAAGCTGGATCTACTTTTAGCAATTTACCAAACGTCTACATATGATCTTAAAAATTGACTGCATAGAACTTGCGTAATATCAACGACGTGTCGTTACTCATTATGTATCAAACGACATGTCGTTTTTGAGATTGTTTCTTTCGAATGAAAAGGAAATTTCAAAAAAGCATTCTTTTAGTTTATTGTTAACTTTATTTCTGTTTTCATTCGATAAAGTCATAAGCTTCATGACTAAAATTTTAAACTACAAGCCGTTTCTATGAAACCGACATGTCACTGAGTAATGGCAAAGTTATGACATTTTCATATTTTCATTACCAAAACGACTTGTCGTTTATAACTGTGAAAGAACCAACGTCAGTTAAAGCCTAAAACCAATATTCCCTTCTTGTTCGAGTAATATAAGCGATACGTCGTTTCTTCTTTACAAAGGAACATGTCGTTTTCTTGAAAAGAAGCTGAAGGGAGAAACGTAATAGTTTCAACTTTGTAGAAATGAAATTAAAAACTAATATTTCGTTTATTATTATTATTATTATTTTAACTTGGGGTGGGAGTTCAAACTCTGTATCTTTAGGTGAAATCAGGTATGTATTACCACCAGATTATGTATGTTACCACGTTTTGTTGACTATATTTATATTTTTGTTTAATTAATTCAACTAACGTGAAGTAATTACATGTTTTACGTGAATCTTAATATCCTATCATGGACGATATATTGTAGAGAAATCTTATGTTATTAACTTGTTCAGTAGCTTGGATTTCTTGGCCACTAAAATTCTATTCGCAAACCCTTTTTTTTTTTTTTCCCCTAATAATTAGAAAGAAAGATTGTATTAACTGTTACTGTATATTTTTACAATTGGAAATTCGTATTTATATTGTGAATATCAAATCATGTTAAAATATTATAGAAGTTTTAATTTTGTTGAACATCAAAATTATATAAGTATCAGACAGTATACAATTCTTGCGAAGTATGCATAAAATCTAATAGTACAAATTTATGCAATATCTAGTTTTATTTATTTATTTACTTATTTTATTTAGAGACCATACCAATAGGGTTATTACTATATATATATAGAATTATCTTAATCTTTATTTGTTTAACAAACAAGGTAAAACTCGATAACGTGAACAACAAAATGACTCTTCTTAGGGGACAGCTTCTAACCTTGAAGAGAAAAGGAGGGAAAAATGAAGAGACAACTCGATAAACAAAATCAGTCTTCGTCAAGCATGGTTCTCTTTTTCTAGTAGTCACAATTTAAAAATATATATATAAAAAAAAAGGCCAACTATTGACCAAAAACTAAACTAAACTAAAGTAAAATGATCTATCTCTCTTTTATTCTTTTTAATCTTACTTTTCTTGCAAGTAATAATCTCTCCTTTTTCTCCCACACAAACACTTGGAAGTAACTTCTTAAAATAGCTTTTTTTAAGATAATAATAAACAACTTCTCTTTTTTAAATTAACAACTTCTTAAGTTGTTGTAAGTTGCAATTGATAGTACCTTCCCTCTAATTTTATCATTATTGACTTATTGGTAATAATTTTGAGACAAATTAAAAAGTTGTTTTTTTTTTACGAAGACCTTTAGGTTGTCCTCTTAACTATCATTCAAAAATCACTTTACTTCGTTTTTACAATTTATTACGTAAAAAGATCTCAGACTGTCACAACCAGAACCAATTAATCTCAAGAACGGAGATTATAACATGGAGGACATCAGCAACTCAACCGACGGTGATCAGGAGAGCCATGTCATCACGATTCCGGAAGTAAGCAAGGATCGGGTGGCTCTGATGCACAGGAAGATCTCGGAGCCGCCGAGGCTGCTGAGCACTGCCGCAGGGAAACACTCCTGCTGCATCTTCCGAGTCCCACAGAGCCTCGTCGAGGTGAACGGCAAGATCTACGCCCCTCACATCGTCTCCGTCGGTCCCTACCGCCGTGGCGAGCCGCAGCTGAAGATGATCGAGGAACACAAATGGCGGTACCTCGGGTCGCTCGTCTCGAGAACCGAGCGTGCCAAGGGATTGAAGCTGGAGAACCTAATGGATTCCATGGCGGAGATGGAGGATCGCGCCAGAGAGTGTTACTCCGAAGCGATTCAACTGACGAGCGACGAGTTCGTCGAGATGATGGTTTTGGATGGTTGCTTCGTGATCGAATTGCTCAGAAAGGCCGCGAATCTGGTCCGGTTCGAACAGGATGATCCGATTCTTACCATGGCGTGGATTATCCCCTTCTTCTACCGCGACTTCCTCCGCCTCGAGAACCAGATTCCGTTCTTCGTCCTCCAACGCCTCTTCGATCTGACGAAATCGCCGCCGGAGGAGAAATCCCCAACTACGCCGACTCTCTCCCTCCTCGCTCTCCAATTCTTCAACAACGCGATGCAGAGACCGGACGCGGCGATCGAGAAGCACCGGGATCTGGAAGCCAAGCACCTACTGGATCTGGTCCGGGGGAGCCTGATTCCGGCGAGCCACCCGGAGCCGAAGCGGCGGCGTAGCACTCCGACGCACATAATCCACTGCGTCTCGAAGCTCCGTCGCGCCGGGATCGTCCTCCGGCAGTGCGACGACGAGAGCTACTTGGTGGTCCGGTTTCAAGGTGGCGTCCTGGAGATGCCGACGATCACGATCGACGACTTCACTGCGTCGTTCCTCCCCAACTGCGTGGCGTTCGAGCAGTGCCACAGGGCGTGCTCCAAGCACTTCACCACCTACGCCACCCTCCTCGACTGCCTCGTCAACACCCACCGGGACGTCGAGTACCTCTGCGACCGCAACATCGTTGAGAATTGCTTCGGCAGCGATGGCGAGGTCGCTCGCTTCATCAACAACCTCGGCAGAGACGTCGCTTTCGACATGGATCTCTGCTACTTGGCCGATCTCTTCAACGACGTTCATCTCTACTACGGGAATTCGTGGCATGTCCAATGGGCGGGATTCAAGTACACTTACTTTGACACCCCCTGGTCGTTCATCTCCGCCTTCGCCGCTCTTATACTTCTTCTTCTCACTGTTGCCCAGACTTTTTACGCTGTTTATGGCTTTTACACCGACCGAAAGAAATAGAGAAATTTTGCAACCTTAATTTTCTCTAGAACTTTGTATACAGTGTATATAGATATATAATTTTTTTGATATATATTTTTTTCTTGTTTATACTTCATTCCCCTTTTTGGAGATTTTTTCACTACCTAATTGGGGCTCATGGAATGTAAGTTTGAGTTTTTTCCCTCCTAATTGAATGTCTAATATTATGGATGATACTATATATATATATATATATTTTGGAGGGAATTATATCAGAAGTATTTAATCCTTTTAACATCTAAACATATACGACACTATGTGATAACATCAAAGTTTGAAGGAGGGGCTTCCTTAATTAGCTCATGGAAATTGTACTGATTTTTATTTATTTATTTTTCTCTTGGATATACTCAAATTAGTAATATATGTTTCCTGAACGTCAAATTTAGTTAAAATGACCTCAAAATGTAATGTGTGTAAATATACAGGGAGAGTCTTATATCCGTTTCCAGATTTGTCCATTACTTCAATTAAAACCATTGGATCACATATCAATGACTATAAAAGATGCAAGGGTATTCCATATTTTTTTAAGTGTAGGCTAGATACCTATAAGTAATTTTTTTAAAATATATATAATATATATATTTATCTAACCCATTTTCACTTTTACTATACGATCTTGAACATTGACCAAATAACTCTCTGCTTCGCAGCCACTTCTTCTTCTCCACACTCACCTTCATTCCGCTGCCATTACCGTTGTGCCATCCTTGGCCACTCCACCGACCGAGTTAATGCTAATCCGAGCTTCGACACTACTAAAGACATCGGTGTTTGACAGATACTGGAGCAACCTCGGGAATGGCAGTCCCGTTGGGAGGTCACCGGCTACGACAGTTGTGGGGCGAACTCGGAGGCATGGAGGGGGGAAGTAGGAGGCGTGAGGGAAAATTATTGTGCTTGAATGAAGAGAAGAAGAGAAAGCTACAGACTGCCATCTCTCATCAGCAAGAAAGCATCTACGGTTATTTTTATTTTTATTATTGTTATAATTACTGCTATAATTATTATTTTTTGACAAAGGGAGCTTCATTAAAACAAGGCACCAAAAGTACAGCCAAAATAAACACAGTGACAGAGGTTAAATAGAGACACTTCGCTTAATGTGGTCCAAAAGAATATAAAACGGGATATCCCTATATTAATAAAACCGAAAACATTACAGACAAATGACCATCTATCTAAATTATGAGTCATGAAATTAAAGGCTCTTGGAATCTTGCTGACTTCCCAAGCAACTAACCCACTTAAACTAGGAGAACAAATGACTGAGCAGAGAAGCGATACTGGGGAAGAAGAAAAGGATAAATGTGGAGCCGAACTCTAGAACAATTGAATCCCAACTAGCAGCCAACGTCATCTTCATGGCTCGCTCACAAGCTAAAGCTTTGCCGACAACAAGGAGACAAACATCCACTTTTTTAGTTAGGATTTGAAAGTGAGCTATTATATACTCTTGTCATTTTTCATTTTCACACTTGTCACATTCGGCTTCTTTGTATTCACAGTAATTTTGTTACATATTCACATATCCAACCTTACAATGTCACATTTCTATATAATTCACTTATTACGATTTTTAATTATATGTATGTTTACTTATTTATCCTCACCTTTTTTTTCTTACGTGACTACTTCCTTCCAACTTGTCTTGTTAACCAGGATTTGTCCCTCAACATCCATTACCATCCAACACGTGTCCTACTGATGATGTGTACCTATTGCCATTTCACTGCCATCCCTCATCCGGTATCGGATATGAGAGCTTGTGTGTGTGTACATAACTTTGAAAATCTAATATGGACAATTTAAAACAGAGTCTTACTATCATGTCGTAGAATTCTCGATGTGTTCACTTGTTAATGAGTTTAAACTTCTTCTTTTTTTTTTTTTTTTTTGGGTGCAAGGAGATCTAGTTTTAATCCAAAATCTGTAGATGCTATGTTCCTTATCAAAAAAGAATATATGGTATTTAACAAGTTTTTTTAACCATCGATTAAATTTTAAACTATTAGATTTATGAGTATTCACAATTAAAAAAAAAATTGCTGGCTCTAGTTCGTAAATATACTTGTTAAAATTTAACACAAAGATTTTAAAACATAATCTAGGGTAAAAAAAAAAAATGTCCTCGTACCAAGTAAAAAAAAATCTATACCAAAACGGTAGCTTTCTCGGAGTCAAAAGAGGCTTACACCATGTTGTTTCATATGCCCATTTTCAAAATGGACCAAAAATTAGTAAAAAATTGTTTTAGTAACTTTTTCATCATTCTTCTCATTTTGAAAAAAAAAAAAAAAAAGTGGACATCTCATTCTCAAACAGATTTTGTATAGCACTATTTTGGAATCTTTTTTTATTTTTTTTTAATTTTTTTCAATTCTTCTCTTGATGCACTATTCCCAACACACCATTTCTAATTTTATAATTTTCCAAACTTTTTTTGTTTTCAGAAAGTTTTTTTTTTTTTTTTAACATATTCAAGTGTCATTTAATTCTTAAATGAAATGCCTTTCTCATTTCAAAATTTTCTTTTGTTGCTTGAACAAACAAGAAAAATTTTTCATTTAAAAAAAAAAAAGAGTATACAATCGAAACAGACCTTAATACTTTTGTCTTAAGCGTATTAGGTCATCTAAGCCTCAAAGTTCCAATTACCTAGTCCGTACACAACTACACATGCATGTCAGTATTGGGTTTTTTTTTTTTTTTTTTCCCTTCCTTCCTCTCTCTCTCAAATGCACGTCCAATAATTCTTCCGTTTCCTTCAAGATAAGCGTACTTTAAGGCCCGGTTTGATACCCTTCCGGCATAACCGGACGCTTGAATGGTGTTGAAACGTTGAACGTAGCCTCCATTCCCAATGGCAGAAGAAGGATGCAAGCTGGAAGGACTTGGACAAGATATTCTTCACTTGGATAGTAGATGCAGCGCGCTTAGTGTCAGAAAGATCCCTCTGCATGGGTATGCTATAAAACTAGGAGAAGAATAGAACTAAACGGATATGTTTTCAAAAGTTTTTTTCAATTTTTTTTTTTTGTCTTTTTCCTCTAGTTTTACTATTTAATTTTTCAAATATTTTCAAAAAAACTCAAACATTAAAAGTCTATAACTTTATCATTTTAAGTCGAAATAAAATGATTTTTTTTTCATATTGGATAGAATTTCGAAACGAATAAAACAAGATCCACATTACTAATTTTTTTCCAAGTCCGTTTTAAGTTTTTACACTTTTTCACTTCAAACAATTTATTTTCACCAAACGCATATTTCCTGAACTCAAACAATTTCCAACCTCCAAAACATTATTATCTCCAAACGTGACCCCAAACAGGGCCTGAATAAGATATGACATTTGTGTTATATACTATAACTGCCCCTGTTTAGATGCCCCCACTAGTCTGTGGCTACAGAAGGTGGATAAAAGAAAGGATCTCAGAATTATTTATGGTTTGTTTGGTTTGCCAAATTTAACTCTGATTAACTATATTTTTTCATATCAGTTTTTGTTTTTTTCCTGAAAAGTCAACAATATTTGAAAAGTTAACTTAACTCCAATTTTTGAAATGTCTTCTAATAAAAAAATTCAATCTCAAACTAACGAACCAAACGCATGCGTAGTTGAATATATATGAGTTTTCTTCCTTCTTTCAAATTTTTGATAGGAAGAGAATATTTATATATTACTTAACTGAAAAAAGAAATCTTATTAATCCAATAGGATTCACAGTGTACATTGTATGATTAAATTATGAAATTTATGACGTATATAATTAACTCTTACAGTTTGTTTCTCCGGTTGAGCTCGCGTTGAAAAGAGATTGCCGACTTGAAAATTTGATGATTTATATTCTGATCAATCAATAATTGATTATTGATTACGAAAATTATTGATATATAATATGGTCGATCAATTATTGATTATGGTTAAATTAACTACTGTACAATGTGGTCAATCATTGATTGACTCCTAAAATAATTATTTCATCAATTTTAAAAAATTTCAGCCATTTAAATACTGACTAAACAATAACAACTCACATAACATGTACGATGATAATCAAAAGTTGGGATTAAAAATTGGCATAGTTAGCATTTTTTATTTGATGTAGTACAGTCCTTATAATATTTTTCGAACCACAATTAGGGACGTTTGTTAGTGTTTAGCTCCACACAAGTTTTATTAATTATTTTTCTTTTCTTTTTTTCCCCTTTTTTGGTTGATAATTGACCTTCACGCAAAAGTTGAAATTCGATACTGTGAAAATTCGTTGAAATTATTCAAATTAATAACATGTTCTAATTATAATCTAAACACAAGGTTAATATAAGGAGGGCGTATAGTTCACAAAACAGCGGTTGTTTTAGACAGCCAACAAGAAAAAAAACAAGCAGAAGTTTACAAATATTTCCAACCTTCGTGACAATAGAAGATATTTCCAAGACCTAGTCATGTGTTACACCTATAACATAAGTACATATATATTTATATTTTATACGTAGGCCAAATTGTCAAAGTTATTAAGGTTTGAATTTATAGCTTTCTAAGAATATTAGGGTTGACATCTATAAAAACCCGATCTCCAAGAGCTTCAAGATCTCCAAGAAACCCACTTGTATTATTGTACCTCGACACAATACGACTGATTAACCAAAAAAAAGATAGAAATTAAGGCTCACCTGGTCAGAGGAAGAACTAAAGCTCCCATCTTGAAGATTTGTGAAAAGAAAATCAGGTGCCAACTGAATTTGAACGACACAATCGGTGCCGTATGTGAATGCGAAAAATGGTTTGCCGAAAGTATATATACGCTTATGCTTTGCTAGGGCATCAAGGTAATCCGGAAAACTTGTCACTGAAACTCGCACGAATCAAGATACGAACGTTGAATCCGGCGACCGAGGTGGTTGCCAAAGATGAGTCAAAGCAATAGTTTGATGATGATCAACAATCAGAAAATTAAGGCCATAAGCTATATGTATGATCTTTCAGTTGTACTTATGCCCATAACAAAATTATGTTCCACCGGGAAGTTTTAAATTCTTTTATTCTTTTATTTTCACTAGTACAAAAAGAGGATATCACGACCGTTTTTAACCGTCATGGTATCTTTTCCATAACGGTTTTCTAACTGTTGTGATATCCATGGTCGTGGAATCTATTTGGATTCCACGATGGTTTTTTAACCGTCGTAAAATAGAGAAAACTGACGCCAAATAATGGGTAAATAGTAACTTTACATGACGGTTTTTTTCAAAAAAATGGTTGTGGAAAGTTATCCTATCACGACGGTTTTCTAAAAAAACCATCATGGAATGGTCATCTACCACGAAAAAAAAATTAACCCAATTCATGCGATTTCCCACGAATGACAAATACCGTGTGTTATCCATTGCATAGCCCAGATTAAAATAATAGCTAATCTTCAATTGATTTTGTATTACAATGTACAACAATTATTACAAAAACATACACTATATTACAAACCTAATCTTCACCCAAACAATTTAAATCAATCTAAAACTCAAAGCAAACCCAAACACATAAAAAATCACACAAT